>JAFVLL020016734.1:33827-169938 GCA_021397915.2 Tor tambroides
GCATGTAACACTCCAAAGAGAAAGGAACACTTGAAATCGCATCGTATGACCCCTTTAAAATCAAAAGTTGAATTTATTAAAGAGGTCTTGATATAAGAAATCAAATTTGCCTTGATCTTTTGGCATATGAGAGGTTTTTGTACCATTAAAACATCCTGCAAGTTTCATAGCTTAAAACGTCCTCCTCATTATAAACAAAGCATTTATTTAATCAGCTCCAAAAACGGATCGTTTAGATCAGAGGAGCAAGGTGGCATCACCTGGGTTCAGTTATTTGCATAAACACCGCCTCCAGAGCAAGACATCGACAAATAGTCTTCTTCTCACCATAGGCTGACATTCTCACTGACATTCAGTCACTAACGGCTGACACTTGATCACGCTGAATGCGCGTATTGACACGTTGACGCGTTTAGTTTAAACAGCCCGTTAACGTCTTTGTACTGATATCAGAAGGATCCCAGTGTAAGGAACATGTGGATAGTTTATTTTTAATGGCATCGCGGATCGTGTCTGAGGATTGATCGGAAGATTTTGTTTTGTAAATGAGGCACAGTGTCATGGAGAGTTCACAAAGAAACATTTGTTGAAAGATGAAGTGATTCTAGATCTGACTGTAGCAGCATCACAAACGGTAAGTAAATGATTTCATAATGCTTTGTCGTTTTATTTTGATCATGTTGTCAAAACACTCAAATCATGCAATATTGAGGGGGCGTTGATACTGTTTCCTATGCAATGACGTTAGCCAATCGTAACAGTGGTCGATTACTGATAAGCCTTAAAGGACCCACCCCTTAAAACAGGTCGTTTTAGAAAGAGGGTCAGAATGAGGGTTGAAAATAATTATTTTTTTTCCACATATTTGTTTTTTGTGCAAAAAAAAAGTCTATGTCATGACCCCTTTAATACTATTTAATGGATCTGAGCTAACACAGACTAACAATGAACAGTTCTATTTTTAACTAACGTTAACTAAGATTAATAAACACTAACAAATGTATTGCTCAATGTTAGCTGAAGTTTTTTAACAAATGGAACCTTATTGTAAAGAGTTAGCATTTTACATATTCTTTTACTCGTTTTTTGTGCTTAATTGTCATGAAAATTGTGTCAAAAACTCCCAATGGTGCTAAAAAAAAAAAAATTGTCTTCATTTTTGAACACTTGAATTCGTTCTTGATGGGTTTCATGAGATTCACCTGTAACGGTCTGAGATGAAACTGCGATTAAAGCAGCTGTTATCTGAGCAGTAAAATGTTATCGCACTGGAGAAATCAGTTTGACAACATGAGAGCCGTTGATTTGAGGCTGGCAGAGCGTTATCTAACGCACCGTCGGAGGAGAACCGGGGCCAGTTTATGACATTTCAAAACGGATTTATTGAAGTATTGATAATTAACGACAGTGGCATTTCAGATGACATTTTACAATCAGATCAATTACTGTGCTTTTGTCTGCGGCATGACAGAGAGGATAGGTGCGGGGGGAGTCTGTGTGAGACAACATTTTCTAGTTTGACAGAAAGATTATGAAAAAGCAGAATACATTTTCCAACAGAAAACAGATCTCAAGAGCGTGACTTCTGTGATACTTTAATTGGAAGACTGGTCAGGACTTTAGTCAGTGCTTCAAATATAGCAGATGACTTAAGTAACTACAGTGTCAACATAACAGTCCATCCAATGCATCTTTGACTTTAAAATACCTCCTTATCAGCACTTCCTCTTCACCAGTTTAATATGCAGAGAACTACTGAGAAATTCACTGGTAGACTGAAGAGAAAAATACTGCTTTATATGAACAGCTATGTAGTCAAATCCTGTCTTAAGCAATGGAGCAAGTTTAAGGCCAAAGCTGTTTGTTGAACAGTGGAAGACAGGGTTGGGTGGAAAGGTGCAATAGGGGTTTATGGGAAGCCTATCTAGTAAAGTAAAGTAAAATAAAAGTAAATTAAATTAAGTTAAAAAGTAAAAGTAAAAAAAAAAAAAAAAAACAATAAATATAATTGAATTAAAAACAATTTAATTTAATTAAATTTTAATTTAATAGAATATTAAAATGCTATTTTATTTAAAATTAAATTTAAATGATTAAAAACTGAATGAATCAATTTAATTAAAACTAATAATTATGAATGAAATTAAACAAACTATCTAAAGAAAAATAAATTAAATTACTACGTTTTAAATATAATTTAATAACTGAATTAAATTTGAAAACAAATAATTATAAATTCAATTAAATTTTTACATTTTAAATGATATAATTTAATTAAATTTAAAAGTGAATAATTATAAATTAAATTACATTTTAAATTCAATTAATATTATTTTAGTAATTACATTTAATAATTAAATTACATTTAAAATGAATAATTATAAATTAAATTATTAAATGTTAAATTTAATAATTTAATTAAATTTATAAACTAATGATTATAAATTAAATTTCTTACATTTTAAATTAATTAAATTAAAAATTAAATTAAAATTAAATTAGCTACTTGGTTTTTAGTTTGCATAATTTTTTCTGCAAAGTATAGGTGACACCTTTTAAAAAAAGAAAGAGGTTTCTATGTCTTCAAGCATTACTTTTTGATGACAACACATTATTTGTCTTTGGAATAATGTGCATTTATAAATTGTGCACAATAAGATCAGGACAGTTTATTTAGAAAACCAATGGGGTGAGTTTGGATGTCATGTTGACTAAGTTCTCTCATTTCAGTTATGCATGATGTAAAAACTTCACACTTCCTCAGTTGCTACAGTCTTTGCAATGCTTTGCATCAACATCATTATTTATTGATGTCCTACATGTCGTCTCAGTAAGGAGCATTCACACCCTGGAGGAAAACCTGCAGAAAGAAACCACACACAGTCTCATGCTGACCATTTCACACTGTCCTTTCACAGGAAGCTGCTCGTCTTTTCAAAGAGAAGCCTTTGGCAGGATATTTATAGACTTCCTTCAAAATGTGCCAAGTGCTCTCTGTCTGTATCACGTCTGTCATGCTACACCTTTTCTCCAGTCCCATGCCTTAATATAAAGAGAACATCACTGTCTCTCAGCCATCGCTGTCTATACAGCACTTGTATATGTAAGGAATTATGAGCCTGTAAATAGCTTTCCATATGGCAGGCATCACTGAAGGGAACAGGATCGTCTGGAACTCACTGATAACAGCAGCAACCCAGAAGAAACCAGCAACACCTACAGCAGGGCCGAGACGCAACGGGACGCCATGATACTGGAGACAGCAATACACGGCAGACGCTCCGAGACGCCAGCGCTTGACTCAATACAACCACTGAGACGTGACGTACTTTCAAGAGAAACACCGTGGGATATTCAACAAGAAACTGGAGTGCTGATGTTGAATAGAAACTTGATTTTATCCATCGGGAACTGATTGGATCAAAGTGGTGTGACTATTCTGATTTCATGTTGAGGCCACAAGCTCTGTTAAACAATTTAGGATGGGTAATAGAAATGTATTTGACTGCAAATCGGCATGATGTAGAAATAATTTGTATTTATTATTATTATTATTATTATTATTATTATTATTATTGTTTCATAAATAACTTTTCATACATTTTTGGGAGTTGAACCGCATGACATTTTACCTCCAAACAACAGTTTTTAAATTATTTAAAAAAAAATGTGCTTTTATTCTTGTGTATATTTTAATGATTATTTTAATTCCTTTTTATGAAAAGCCCTTTGAATTACTATGTGTATGAAATGTGCAATATAAATAAGCTTGCCTTGCCATTTAACCACCAACAACATGAGCATTTATGACTTGAACTAACTTTAATTGAACTAATATCAGAATTTTATTCATTTATTTATTTGCTTTTTACAAATATCATTACTCTTTTATGAATATTAAGTTTTTGAGAAGTCGAACCACATGACGTTTTACAAATGAAATACATGACATTTTATAATTTGAACAAATTTTGCCTGAACTAATTTCAGATTTATTATTATTATTATTATTATTAATTAATTAATTTTTTACAAATATGATGGGTTTTTTTATTTTATAAACATCATTACGTTACGGAGTCAAACCACATGATATTTTACAAGCAGACATCACATTCTGTGAACCAACTTTTCCTGAAGTAATATCAGCAGTAATATCATGTATTACTATTTCATAAATATCAAGTTTTTGGGGAGTCAAGGGGAGACGTTTTACAAACAAAAAAACTAACAGTTTATAATCTGAATTACTTTTTTTTTTTTTTTTTTTTTTACAAAGGTCTTGAATTTCTTATTTCATAAATATCTTTAAATTTTTGAGTTGATCCACATGACATTTTACTCTGTCAGCTAACTTTACCTGAACAAATATCAGTATTTTAATACTATCTCATAAATATTGTTATGTTTTTCAGGACTAAAACCACATGACATTTTAGTCTGTGAACTAATTTAAAAAAAAATTTAAACAAATATCATGTATTATCATGTATATCATGTATATTTGAGGAGTCAAACCACATGACATTTTACAACTGAACAAAATGACATTTTATAATTTGAACTAATTTAGCCTGAACTAATTTCAGAATTTTTAACAAATATCATTAATTTCTTATTTTATAAATATGACTATGTTTTTGAGGAGTTGAACCACATGACATTTTACAACCCAACAACATCACTTTTTACAGTATGAACTAAACTAATGCCTGAACATCATTTTTTAAAAACAATATCATGCATTCATCAACTATTATAATCATGTATAATCATGTCTCATTATTTCATAAATGCTACATTTGGGGGGAGTTGAAATACATGACATTTTAGTATTTTTACCTGAACTAATATAAGCATTTCATTTTTACAAATGTCACAAATTACTATTTCACACTGACATTTTACAGCATGAACTACCTTTGTCTTGTCACAAAAAGGTCAAATTATCTGATATTTTAAGAGATTTATTGACCTTGACACACAGTCATGAGGCTCCGCTTCTTCTTTCTTCTTCATAGAAGGGTTGTGTTCAAGTCAATGGATGCATGAATTGCATTTTAATGCATTAAAAAAAAAGATCAAGAAAAAACAAAAATGAGTGTGTGCTTTTTTTTTGCTTGTCGTAGGTGTAATACTGTAAATAATAAGAATCTCTGAATGCAGTGGAAGAAAAGCCATGCGCGCGCGCGCGCGCGCGCACGCACACACACACACACACACACACACAAGCTGTACTGTATATGTATATATATATATATATATATATATATATATGTGTGTGTGTATGTGTGCAGAGGGCTCAGGTAAAGAGCCGTGTAGCGCTGGAGGCTGTGCGTGTGGAAAGGGCCGGATCAAAGCGGCAGTTGTGCGTGTGCCACACTGTGGTGTGTATTGAGCATCGTGGCACTGCTTTACCCTGCTGTGCATGTGCGTATCGCTGCTGCCAGCGGGGCATTGTGTGGGAACAGACTGCCACGGCTTTTAAACAGCAACCCCACCAAGCTCGTCCTCTTTTTCAGCTCACACCCACAGTCCTAACTGCAAAACACTGATACTACACCACAAAGAGAGGAGAGCGCTGGAAACACTGTGACATTCCTGCCACTGATTTCAGTGCATTCTTAGGCGAGCTGGCCAAATATACAAAGCTTTAGTGCAACTAAACAGCCATACTTTAGACACTTTTTACAAGCAAAATTCAGCTAGATGACTGGGTGTTGTGGGGGCTGGCTGAGACGTTGCTATGCAGATGTTAGGATGCTGCAGTTTGGTTGTTGAGGTGTTTTGAGTGCTTTTGCCATGCTGCTATAAGTGATTGCTTATAAGAACAAGTCACATACAAGCCTCTATGATATTCTAGTCTCTACATACAGCTCAGGTTGCCCTTTTAAATGTAAGTCTGTGAGATTTTTTGATCATTTTCTCCACAGATATTTTGAGCAAGTTATTGAATATATGGTAATGGTACACCTCTTCCCAAGAAGTCATGCAATTTGATATTTTATTCATCTTGACAGCACAAACTCTGTGAATTTTAATACTTGTTTTACTGTCTAACTCTAGGTTTGGGCATTTAAAAAAAGCCCAAACCTAGAGTTAGACATTTGAACAAGTATTAAAATTCACAGAGTTTGTGCTGTCAAGATGAATAAAATATCAAATTGCATGACTGCAATTTGTGACAGTAAAGCCATTTATAATGTTATAAAAGAATTCTATTTCAAATAAATGCCGTTCTTTTGAACTTTGATCAAAAAATCCTGAGAAAATGTATCACAGTTTTCACAAAAACATTAAGCAGCACTATTTTTAACATTGATAGCAGTAAGAAATGTTTGCACTGAAAAAGAAAAATAGGATTTATTTTTAAAATTTTTTTTACTGTGCTATCGCTAGTAAATTTCACAAATAATTACAAAGAAATGGCAAACACGTTCTCATTAAACATGAAATTTTGAAGTCGAAAGACTGAAATAACATTTTCTTGTAAAACATCCAGTTAACACTTTAGAACCAATTCTCACTATTAACTACTTGCTTATTAGCATGCATATTACTAGCATATTGGCTGTTTATTAGTACTTATAAAACACATATTAATGCCTTATTCTGCATGACCATATTTTAGATCCCTTAACTTTACCCAGTACCTAAACTTAACTTCCTTACTATTAATAAGCAGCAAATTAGGAGTTTATGGAAGCAAAAGTCATAGGTAATAATTTTTACTCTAAATGTTTTTTTTTGTTTTTTTTACAATGTAGAATGATTTCTGAAGGATCATGTGACACTGAAGACTGGAGTAATGATGCTGAATATTCAGCTTTGATCACAGGAATAAATTACATTTTACAATATATTAAAAACAGAAAACCGTTATTTTAAATTATAATAATTTTTCGCAATATTATCGTTTTTTTACTGTATTTTTAATCAAATAAATGCAGCCTGGTGAGAATAAGAGACCCAAACTTTTACACAGTACTGTACACTGTTCACCAATCACTCTTACAGGAATGATGGCACAGGAATATTCATCTTCATAAACCATATACGCACACACACACAAACTATTTCCAAACGGAACAAATAACCTCTTTTCCTCTGAAAGCTCTATTTTCTTCAGGGTCTGTCCCTCTTTTTGTTTTGTCCTCCCTCAGGCCCACTTTGTGGAGTTTCACTCTGTCCGTTTATAAATAGACGGCGTTCAGGCCAGGGGCCGGAAATGATTGACGTGAAACAGAGTGGCGCTATTAGTTGTCCGTTCCTTCTTTCAGCAGAGCTTCAGTCTTGCCAAGAGATATCCGTCAGTCCTTTACTCTAATTACAGCTAAGTGAAATAGAAAGACGTGTCAGAGAAGCCTTTGGATGCTTAAATGAGTGACAGTTGGGTTCTGAAGGGCCTGAAGCTGGTCTTCATCCAGATCCACACAATCTGTTCAGCCGCAGCTCTGTCCAGTACGGACTGCCGCTCAATCTGCAGAGCTGCGGACTGACTGTAGTGAACGGCTAAGATGCTATTGGCATGTAAACGCTGGACTGAATTCAAATCAGGAACCAAGCACTTTGTCTTGATGTGACAGCGCTTGCAGATCAATACAGCAATTTTCTCATGCTTTGCACAGTGAAGATGTTTTGATCATTTGTCAGCATTAATAATACCTCTAATAGTTTTCTTGATTTATATGATGGGTGTACAATATTAGTTAAAATATGTTAAAAAAAAATCTATTATATACCATATGTTAGGCAGAAAATATTATGATCTGCATTTATGACTTCATTCTTTGAGTTGTGAATATTTTTTTTATCAGCATTATTATTACCAACAACAACAATTATTATTATTAAACAGTTAACAGTTAATAACCAGTTAAATTAGGCATTGTTAATGTACAACATTTTATATAAATATTTCATTATATTAATATGGTAACACTTTATTTTACAGTGCCCTTGTTACATGTACTTACTATCATAATAACATTAAATTATAAGGTAACACTTTAGTACAGGAACCAATTCTCACTATTAACTAGTAGCTTATTAGCATGCCTATTAATAACAAATTGGCTGTTTATTAGCACATATTCTGCATGACCATATTCTACATCCCTAAACAATACCTAAACTTAACAACTACTGCACTAACTATTAATAAGCAGCAAATTAGGAGTTTATTGAGACAAAAGTAATAGTTAATGTTTTGCTAATGGCAAGAATTGGACCTTAAAATTAAAGTGTGAACAATTATACATAATTATAAGCAATTGAAGCCTAAATTCTACATTAAGCACATGATATTAATTATTACTTAATGTTATTATAATTTAATATTAATCAGTACTTATTTGTCTAATTACATTGTAACGAGGACAACTTGAAGTGTAAGCTTAACACATTTTAATTATATACAGCAGATAAAATAAGTATTGAAGACGTCTCCATTTCTCTAAGTAAATATATTTCTAAAGGTGCTGCTGACATGAAATTTTCACCAGATGTCGGTAACAATCCAAGCAATCCATACATACAAAGAAAAAAAAACAAGTAAGTTCAGAAATTAAGTTCTGTGTAATAAAATGTAACGACACAGGGAAAAAGTACTGAACTACTGAAATGTATTTAATTCTTCGTACAAAAGCCTTTGTTGGTAATGACAGCTTCAAGACGCCTCCTGTATGGAGAAGCTAGTCGCATGCATTGCTCAGGTGTGATTTTGGCCCATTCTTCCACACAAACGGTCTTCAAATACTGAAGTTTCTGTGGGCCTCTTCAATGAACTCTGATCTTTAGTTCTTATTTTCTATTGGATTCAAGTCAGGTGATTGGCTGACCACTCATTTCTTTCTCTGAAACCAACTGAGAGTTTCCTTGGCTGTTTGGGATCATTGTCTCACTGAAATGTCCACCCTTGTTTCATCTTCATCATCCTGGTAGATGGCAGCAGATTTTTTATCAAGAATGCCTCGGTACATTTTTCCATTCATCCTTCCTTCAACTAGGGCTGGGCGATATATCTCACGCAATATGCATGCGCATCTCGTCAGTAAAGCCGGTTCCTTGATCAGCGGTAAATCTGCATCACCTGTTTTCAAATGGAGCAGCATTTAATACACAGAGCCGTAGTTGACCGACAAGCTACGCAATATTGCTTTCATTATCGCAGATATCTCGCCTTTGATAATGAACACGATGTTGCCTAGCTTGTCAGTGATCTACGACTCTGTGTATTAAATGCTGCTCCATTTGAAAACAGGTGATGGAGATTTACTACTAATCAAGGAACCGGCTTTACTGACGAGATGCACATGGTCATCGTGTTCGATATATCGCCCATCCCTACCTTCAACTATATGAATTTTGCCAGTGCTGCACCATGATGTTTTGGGGTGATGTGCAGCGCCATTTGACCTCTAAGCATGGTGTGTATTATGGCATCCAAAGAGTTCAATTTTTTCTCATCTGACCAGACTCTATTCTTCCAGTATTTCACAGGCTTGTCTAAAAGTTGTGTAGCAAACTTTAAACGAGCTTCTACATGCTTTTTCTTCAGCAATGGAGTCTTACGTGGTGAGTTTGCATACAGCCCACGGCGGCTGAGTGCATTACTTATTGTTTTCTTTGAAACAATTGTACCTGCTAATTTCAGGTTTTTCTGAAGCTCTCCACAAGTGATCCTTGGCCCTTGGAAAAATCTTCTGATAACTCTTTTCACTCCTCTGTCAGAAATCTTGCGAGGAGCACCTGGTCGTGGCTGGTTTACGGTGAAATGATGTTCTTTCCACTTCCGGATTATGGCCCCAGCAGTGCTCACTGGAACATTCAGAAGTATAGAAATCCTTCTGTAACCAATGCCATCAGTATGTTTTGCAACAATAAGGTTGTGAAGATCTTGAGAAAGCTCTTTGATTTTACCCATCATGAAATGTTTCTTGTGTGACACATTGGTAATGAGACACCTTTTTATAAGCCATTAGTTGGGACTGAAGCAGCTAATATTAATTTCCACTGACAAGGGGCAGGATTGCTTTCTAATTACTGATAGATTTCCGTTGGTGTCTTGGCTTTCCATGCCTTTTTGCACCTCCCTTTGTTCATGTGTTCAATACTTTTTCCCTGTGTCACTCCATTTTATTACACATAACTTAATTTCTGAACTTATTTGTATAGTTTTCTTTGTATGTATGGATTACTTGCATTGTTACCGACATCTGGTGAAAATTTCATGTTAACAGCACCTTTAGAAATATTTACTGAGAAAAATGGTGACTTACAAATTTTGGTCCATGTACAGTCAGGAAGAGCGAGCAGTTTTTGGGGCGTTTAAGGGAAAGCACATATTTATTTGAAACGCCCAGTTCTCTGATAGCAGTGACTGGATGCTAATTGAGGACGGTTGCGGTGTCCTGTAGGGATAATGCAGCAGAGCGAGACTGTGTGTGGGAGTGCCGCCCATTTACGTCCATTACTGCACAACCACCAGGACCCCAGCAGTCTGCCCTACATCAAACACATTTAGAAACCTCTGCCAGAGCCCGGACTGAATTACAGGCAATCAGCCGCGAACAACTGCCACCTGCTTCAAGCCTGAACGACGGACATCACCAGGATGACAAATACGGACAGATAAATTGAGATCTGAACGCACTGGATAAAAACTCTGACTTATCGAGTGCTCGGATATCACATCAGTTCTGCCCTCAACCAGCAAACTGCCCATTCCTGCTTGATCTTTGACCTCTGGATGGATCGGCGCACTCCTCCATTATTCAGTTCCACTGGATCAATGAGCTTGCGAGCAAAGCAGCAATTATCAAACACCTCTCAGCCCGAGTGCTGAACACACTTCTAATGAGGTGTGTGAGGCGCCGAGGGGCATACGTGATCAATACAGCAGCCATGTGACACAGAGAGAGAAAGAAAACAACAAATCTGCTTCTCCATCAACTGCTAGTTACAGCTAGATGAAAAAAGTACTATAGCATCAGTCCTCTTGCTGATTTAAACTCACCTGGCATAAATAATATTGCAACAAAATCTAGGTAAACTCTACCATGCAGTGCTGTTATTGCTAACTTAAACTATTAAAAATAGTTTTTTGTAAACTCAAAAATAAATAAAATTAAAATTAAATAAGTAGACAAACACTTAAACTTGAAATGTTGCCTTGGCAAACTAACTGAAATAAAATTAGAACTAAAATTACTAAAACAATATACTCTCTCTCTCTCTCTCTCTCTCTATCTATATGTATAAATCACAACACAAAAGCACATGAAATTATTGAAACTAAAGTTAAAATGAAAACTGAAAATACAAAATTAAATGATAATTCAAAATATTAATAAAAACTATAATAGCATATAAATAATACTGAAAAAAACACTGATAGTGTAGTTATGTACAAAGATAGTTATAAAATGTATACTTGCTTTGCGAACTGCACTGTAACACACTAAGTAGTACATACTTAGCACAATGCATTCAGAAAGTATTGTGACTACTACCATTTATTGTTACATATGTTGAAGTCTTATGCTAAATGCTTACAATAATTCTTATAAATTATTATAATTAAAATTAGTTAAAAATGTTTGACATTAAATGATTAATGTATTAATGTAACTTTTTTATTAAAACAGAATATATTTAATTTTCTTTCTTTTTAATAAAATACGTAACATTATTACAAAACTGATTTTTGATTTGCCATTATGTGGTATAGAGTATATAGACTGATATGAAAAAGTGTTTAAAAAGCATTTTAGCATAAAGCCTGCAACACAGAATGTGAATAAAATGCACATTTGGTCTGAATACACTGTATTTGTCAGGGCATACTGTGTACAGTCTAATTCAGTAATTAGATTTAGTATTGATCTGCAGTACAGGGAAAATCCCTCCTGGAGTAACCTGAGGTTCAGTATCTTGAACAAATGGAGAGATAAGGGGTCGCCCCATGCAAGATTCAAACCTACAACATTTTGGCTACTAGTCCAGATCTTTAACCACCACACCACCAAGTCTTAAAGTGCCCCTATTATGCCATTTTTAAGGTTGCTAATATTGTTTTATGAGTCTCCTAAAACAGGTTTAGATGCATCCCAGGTCAAAAAAACAGTTTAGTTTTCTCAAAAAATAGTTTTAATTTTACCTCATTTCTAAATGATTCCTAAACGACTCGTGCGAAGCAGTTCGAAGAATCAGTCTCTCTAAACCCCTCCTTCCCGTGAGCCCTCGCTGCTGTGATTGGTCAGATGGCGCAGTCCTTTGTGATTGGTCTACCGCGTACAGCGCGAATGACAGCCCATGGGCGGACATTATGTAAATGTGTTACTTCGTGACGTACAGCCGTAACAGAATAAGATTCGAATTCCTAATGACTCGTTTAGGCGATTGCGAGCCGACTCTTTTTTTTGATAGACAATAACTTTATATATCGTGCACTTTCGGCTTCACAACTTTGCAGAAAGTTTATGTTCACATACTGCTACATGACACACTGCATGAAAGGTAATATTCGAAAAGGCATAATAGGGGCACTTTAAGTGACTAAACTAGTCTTAATCTAAACCGGTGGTTCTCAGGGAGTCGGGGCCCACTAGAGGCTTCAGCAAGATGACTTAAAAGGATAGTTCACCCAAAAATGAAAATTAAGTCATCATTTACACACCCTGCTGTTGTTCTAATGTCATATGCCCTTCTTTCTTTTTTGAACCACAAAAAGAAAAAAGAAAAAAAAAGAAAAAAAAAATCTGCAGTCGTTAATACCTTGAAATGTAATTAAATTAATAAAAAAATAATTTTCGGCAATACATTAAATTTCAGTCTGTTTTTCAATTAAAAAAACCATCGTATACCACCAGAACACTTATATTTGGCACACGTTGGATGGGAACATGTGCCTCTTTTTTTTTTTAATCTGGATGCTGGTTGCTATTCATGGACAAGCATGAACAGGACATTTTTCAAAATTTCTCCACAAAAAGAAGAAAAAAAGAAGTTCATACAGCATTTAAAACAACACCAAGGTGAGTTAGTAAATAATGACTGAATTTTCATTTTTGGGTGAACTACAAAAAGCATTTAAATGAATAAATTACTATTGATATACTGAAAAAATCTACATCTAATCTAGATTAAAATGCGGAAAAGTGCATAAAATCAAGAAATCATACTGAAATCAATAACTACAATGACCCCATAATAACTATGGTTTTTACTGAATAAATTTGGAATCTCAATTGGAAATATTCTATAGCCAAAAATCATGAGAACCACTGGCCTAAACTGGTTTAAAATCCAACAGCTGTAGAAACAGCTTTGATTTCTATATTCACTTTGAACATACAATTATATTGTCATATTTCAAAGAGTAATTAACTGACTTAACATGAAACTGATAAACAGACACTAGCCCTAAAAGAACAGTTCACCCAAATCTCATAACTGCTCCGTCCGGAAAGGAGCAGCGTAACCAGAAGAACTCATTTTCATATTCTGGTCAAACTCTATTGAAATATGGGAGTTCAATGTTAAATGACTGATCCTAAAACTGCACTGAAGACCTTCACATTTGCTCCAGAGAGAGGAGACGTCATTCACAGCAGCTGCCCGACAACCACAGGACCTCAACGAGACAAGCGCATCTTAAATAGCAACTCTGGCACATGTGCTGCCAACACCTGACATCTGGCATCGTCTGCAGTCAATAATAAGATTCTTTCTTCAATCACAACCCCGTTGAATTCGCTCCAAAAACACCAAAAGCAGCAAATACCCTCAGATGGAGGACATAGTTACCAGTGAAAAATAAAATCAGTGCACGTATGTGCAGAAAGTCAGCAGATGTGGGAAAGCATAAGAGTGCACCAATCAGACTGTACAAGAGCAGATCTCAAGTACAAACCACTAACGCCACCTGCTGTTCATGTGCTCAGCAACTAAAACCAAGAGTGCTCCTTTCAGTGGAAACATGCCTAAGTGTCCATTAACTGTTAGTAGACTGTCATGTGACATTGCAATCATCATCAGAGCAGTAGCCAAAGCCATGCGACACTCTTCTGAGTGTCACAGGGTTAAATCATAAAGCCATCAAAAAGAACACAGCAGTATAAAATAGCACAGTATGCTGATTTGGCAACCAGTTAAATGAGCTGTTAGAAGCATGAAAACTGAATTATTTCAACATTTCTTTGACTGAATAGTTCATGAGAGCCATACACAAACTGATATCAATTCAATTGATATCTATTTGCATGCAACGCTGGAATTTTAGCATCCAAATCAACAGAATGCATGCAAAACTGCATCTATCTCTAATGAAACATGCAACTGTAGTTCATTCTTATATACTGATGTCTGTTTTAGATGCATGCAAGTGAAACTTCGAGGTTAATAGAGAGTGGTGAATTAATGACAGGATTAGAGGAGTATATGGGTCTGTCCAGGTCATACTGGGAGGACATGAGCGGGGTGGATGATGGATGAAATAAAAAATCTATAATATCAGACTGGTGTTTTGTGGGCAACACATCGGTACATACCCAGAAAGAGCCTCTTAGGAACTTTGACTTCTTCATCCTTACTGTCTGTTGCTTCAGACAAATAAGACAAATAGACAAAAAATGAGAACAGGGAGAGAGAGAGAGAATAGATTGCATCGCTCCATCTTCACGAGGACACAAAAAGACCTGAAGGGATGAAACTCATGAAAACATGTCCAGGTCATATTTCACCCTAAAATCAGCTGTTAAGGAACTACTTTTCATAAAGAAAAAGAAAAACATATTTTTTAGAACCATTATGATGTGTGACATTATTTTCATGACAATAAGTTGAATTTTTCTCAATTTTGTCAAATATGAACCAAAAATTTGGAATGATTAAGATTTTTTTTTTTTTTTGAAAGAAGTCTCTTTATTTGTTAAAAATTATAGTAAAAACTGTAATATTGTAAAATATTATTACAAATAACTGCTTTCTATTTTTTTTCCATTTTACATGGTCACATGAGCCTTCAGAAATCTTTCTGCTATTTTTTTCATTATAAAATCATACTTAACCCAGACCTTTGAATGCTAGTGTATCACGGTTTGCACAAAAATATTTAGCAAAACTGTTTTCAACAGTGATAATAATGTTTCTTGGATCATGTGACACTGAAGACTGCAGTAACAATGCTGAAAATTCAGCTTTGTATCACAGGAATAAATTACATTTTGAAACATACTCAAACAGAACACGGTTATTTTAAATTGTAATAATATTTCACAATATTACTGTTTTTACTGAATTTTTTGAATCAAATAAATGCAGCCTTGGGCTCTATGAAAGACTATGGGCACTTCTCTTCTGTCAAAAGTTATATATGACGGTCGTTAATCTTTACGTGTACCAAATGGGTTTGTTCAAAATGAGATCATGGAAGACTTGAATTTCAATGTTGGTTTGTATCTTGATTCAATTAATTTTACAGTTGTTTCCTTGCTTCATCTGGTAATTTTGAACATTCTCCATCCGTTGAGAAGCCGCTGGAGAGTTTGCAAGCGTTTGTATCGTGATCAAAACAGCTGACACATTTGTGTAACGTCACACCGTTGTCTTACCATCAGTGACATGATCTAAAGACAACAGTCAACCCATAAAGACACACCTGGGTACGACTTTACACCAAATAAATAAAACTGATTAAACAGGATGTCTTGTGCAAACAGAAGAGTGAGAGACTATTAGCTCTAACAAATGTGTCCAGGCAGTGTTTCTAAATAAGCATATTCTTCATTCAGCAGTATGCATACTTAGAAACACCAGATTGAAACATTTAAAGCATTACTTGCTATATACTGCATCACATATTATTCTTAAAAATTAGTACACGCAGTATACAATACATGCAAAGTTCGGTGCTCTGGCTCAGTTTGAAAGAACAAACTCATCTTTTGTTAACTTTGTACCACACCCCAACTATAAATAAAGCTGAGACTGATGTTGACCAAGCAGCCGGCCGTTCAAAGTTCATCTGCTTCAGAGGCCCTTCTTGTATGATAATCTCATGAGACACGCTCAAAGAAAGACCCTGACCATGTGACTGTATCATCTACTGTAATTCAGTCGAACCCAACTCAACTAAACAGACTGAATGGGAAGAGAATTTCATTAAAAAAACATTTAAAGAAAAAAAAAAAACATAATTGATTTATTAATCTAGGAATAAAAAAATGCTGAAACAACTTCCGTCTTCAGCTCCACACACACACGCAATCGGACAGAGAGGCTGTAAAGAGTCATAAAGTTTGGCACCTGTGAAGGAGCGGCGTTTGGTGTTGAGTTCAGTGGCCATGCGGACGCTGGTGCACAGGTTCAGCATGATTAACATTGTGACGATCATGATTATACTCTGCCAAAGCAGCGGAGTCTCAAAGTAATGTCCAAACCTGGAAAAATAATAACGACACACACATATATACTGCTCAGAGAAAAGCACCAAATACTGTAATATTCCCACATCTTCTGACCAGTAAATTTCCTTTAATTTTTTTTTTGTCATGCACTGCACATTTCTCTCTTTCTTTGGCCTGTAAAGTTTTCAGACAGCATGCATAACCTCATTTTTCTTGTCTTGTTCTGTTTAATTTGGCCAAAAGGTAAGCTACAAGTATTTTTATTCATTTATGCATATTGTTATAAATGGACGAGGATTTTTAAAAATTATTTTACAGAGATTTCCATTTGTCACCAGCCCTTGAAATGTATATACTTAATACAAATGAGACAACAGACAAAAAAAAAAAAAAATGAAATATCCTTCAATATTTTTTTTTAAATATCTTGCAGATGTATTTCAGATATTTAAAAAAATAATAATAATAATAATGAAGTGGCTAGAGGGGAGAACGGCTCAAAGTTATATTCTTTTATTATAGAATATAATATAAAAATAATATTATATTTAGTGCTGTCAAAAGATTAATTGCGATTAATCGCATCACAAAAATAAAAGTTTTTGGTTGCATAATATGTGTGTGTACTTTGTATATTTATTATGTATATTTAAAGGCACACACATACAGCATATATTTTGAAAATTTTTTACATGTATATATTTATATTCACAAATTAAATAATATATAAACATATTTAATATATAAGCATAACATATTTTTCTTAAATATATACATGCATGTGTGTGTATTTATATATACATAATAAATATACACAGTACGCACACATATATTATGCACACAAAATGTTTTATTTTGGATGTGATTAACTGATTTGACAGCACTAAAACACACATTAAAGTGGATTATGACAGATCAGTGGATTACGTGCCATGTGTTTATATCGTTCCCTCATATAGGGAATATAGCTGTCTTGCAGGCAGGTGTTGTGTCTCCAGACTTGATGTTTGAGATATGATAACTCACCTAAACAGTATTCTTAATATGTTGGCAACCAGCAGCACCAGGCACACATATGTGGAGAATCCCTCAGCATTCTGGGTCCTGCGGATGTCCCTGTACTGCGGGATGTATGGCACGACCCCTCCAAATATGATGGCAACAGATGCGATCCAAGACACCACTTGCTGAGCAACAAACATGATCTGATCCATAATCACTTCATCCATCTTTGAGTGATGTAGCTGTCCTTTATTATTAAAATCAACTGAATGCAATGACTAGCCCACTAATGTAATAAACCATAAATCATTACTATTTTGTTCACATTTTAAAATGTACTTTCTTGCCGATTACTGGATGCATATTCTAAACAACGGCAGGAAATGTACTTTCATTGTCCCAGTCAACATCCACTGATTCATGAGATCTGATTCATTCAAGTCATTCCCCTTTCCAGCAAAGCAATACTTGCTAAATCGATGAGAACGGATCCTCAGCGTGGGTCCATGTTAGACGACGTGTATCTTCTGTCTTGCAGAGATAAACAGAGCGCTGTAAAACATTTTCAAGCCACTGTGATCCTCTCTGCTACAGCTGGCTAAAGATCATAACAGTACTTCCGTGTTGCATACGTCACAACAAGTTCATTACATATTCATGAGACGCGCGGTCCTGTCGCCTGTCGTGTTTCCCGACGCGCGTGCGATAAAAAAACTAAACAATTTATTATTTAAACATTTACCACCACATATTAGACACAGACATGACCTGACGTGATCTCAAACTGTTTTGGCTACTTGTGACGGAATATTTGTGTCGTTTAATCCCTTGGGAATCCAAATGAAGTTACTATACCAACTCCATGTTACATAATTCATGAAATATTAGATATTAATATTAATATTAAATATTAGCAGCACTGTGTAATTCAAAAGATTTACCCATCAGTGTTCTAGAAATTACACAAATATCTTTTCTGGTACTAAAAGGGTTAAATGTAGACATGGATGCCCTCTATACGAAAGAGGAAGTTTTGCATGCATGCAAACAATGAATAAGAGTGAAAAGTTGAAAAGTTCTAGAATCCTTTTATTCTGAAATATCTATATCTTCAAAAATCTCTTAGATTAAAGTACACGTCTGTTATTTTCAAACTCGTACGGTTTTAGTCCAGATAACGTTGCCTAGAGCTGAAACTAACAACTAACCTAACATAAACCATCTCAAACAAACCTCATGGCAGGATCCGACTCAAAAGCCGCCAAAGACTTGACTGCAATGGTAAGTGATTATTTTAATGTTTGAATTTTTACAATTCTTATACATTGTATAATTGCATTTGCGGATATTGTTTTAAAGTTTGACAAATCTGCTCAATTTATTTCTTCAAACAGATGGAGACGACTATGCAACAACTTCAGAGCAGGTTTCAGAACTTATCTGACCAAATCATCTCCAAAAATATCTTTTCAGATGCATAATCTTGTTTTATAGAAGCAGCACGATATGTAGAATAAAGTTTGTTTACTGTCATAGCACTAGCATAAAATGTATTTGAATTGCTACCAAAGTAGCCTAATATCATGTTTCAGACTCAAAGGCAACATCGCACAAGTTTGAGCAAATACCATACTATTCTTTTAAGTACCTTCATTTAGTAATGTAAATTACCATTTGTCACCACAGCACTTGTTATTAGAAATTTAGACTTTTATTCGGCATAATTGATCAAAAATAAAGACATTTAAAATGTATCATGGTTTCTTCAAAAATATAGACCTAGCAGCACAACCGTTTTATAATAATAAATGATAATAATCATAAATGTTTCTTGAGCAGCAAATCAGCATGATTTCTGAAGGATCATGTGACACTGAAGACTGGAGTAATGATGCTGAAAATTCAGCTTTGAGTCACAGAAATAAAATCACATTTTAAAATATATTACAATAGAAAATGGTTCTTTTAAATTGTAATAATGTTTCACAATATTACTGTTTTTACTGTATTTTTGATCAAATAAATGCAGCCAAACCCATTAATAATCATACTTACTCCATACTTTGGAAAGATACTGTAAAAACACTGCTAACATTAGAGTATCAGATTTATTACATGCATTTAGTTTTATTTATCTTGAGCATGTTTCAAAAGTCCTCAGTCTGTTTGGAGACTCATACACCACTGATATAAAACAGGCAGTGCTTTCACATTCTTTGATTGTGCATACTTCATTCTGTGTGAAACCATTTATCACAGGGGTGTAAAACTCAGTTCCTGGAGGGCCACAGCCCTGCAGAGTTCAGCTTCAACCCTAATTAAACAAAACCTGATCCAGCTAATCAAGTCCTTCAGGATTATTTGAAAACTACAGGTACGTGTGTCGAAACAGGGTTGGAGCTAAATTCTGTACCAAACCGTCCTGCAGACTTCAGCTCCAGTTCCATCTTTAATAGCAGGTTCAGCTGAAATCTGCAGGACGGTAGATCTCCAGAAGCAGGTTTGGAGACCCCCTGTGCTACTCAAAGAACTGAATGTTTTCCTTAATGCTTGAACTGGACGAGATGGGAACACGCATAGATGACCTGGAGAAGAACGTCGCGGATCTCATGACTCAAGCAGGAGCTGAGGATCATTATAAATCAAAGCAAGTGCAATGGATTTATTTTATTCATTCTCCCAATTAGAGTTTGGTCAATAAATGGACACGTTAATTTTGACACAATAAATAATAATATCTCTGTTTTTCTGTACAGTGGCTTTGAAGAGAGACCAAGCTGGCCAAAGCACTGAGCAGAAATGTTGGAGAAGCTTGAGATCAACAGAATATTTGTTTATATGCATGAACTATTCACCGGTGCCTTATTTTCTGTATGATTTAGGTTTGTATATATGATGTGGATCTATCTAAAGCAATAAATGAACTCGTTTAGCCTCTTGTGTTAAAACTTTTCCATAATATAAACAAAAATGGAAACATGTAACAAGTTAATATAAAGTACCTCTTGCTGACAACTTCAATGATCTTTGAAAGGCCAAAACTATAGACCGAAAAGACTTCATTGGTCCATTTTTAATGTGAAATACTTACAAAGGACTTAGCAATGCATAACTGTACTTAAGGGAATTCTTAATAACTTTTGCTTTCATTTTGCATGATTTTGTAATGTTTTGCACTAAGCACTCATATAGTATCCTAGGGTTTGTTCAAAATTAACCATTATGTGACACTACGCCATGGTGCAACATTTGTATAGCATAATATAATTTACAATATGTATTTGATAGAACTATAGTGTTATAGTTTTTCATATTAACAAACAGGTAGTAATCGCAATGTAATCTGGATTACATAATCAGATTCCAAAAATTAAGCCTACTTGCAACATTTTTTTCAAATTTAATTTTTTTACAATTTGACATTTTGATATTACTTGTCATTGAAATTTGACATTTTTATATTAGATTCTCATCAACACCCTACTGTTTTTTCACGAACCCTGCTGTAATGTAATGTGTAATGTTTAAAGCATTTCATGACATTGATAACAAAGAATGAAATATAGTTTCTCTCTCTCTCTGTACAGAATATGGTACACAATAATCCCATTTAACTTTATTTGATAAATGAGTTAGGTCCAAAGTAATCAAAAACTACCTTACTAAATATGTGTAATCCAGATTATGTTACTAACTACAATTTTCGTCATGCAATCAGTAATGTAATGGATAAGGAGTCATTTTGCTATATCCTTTAGCCAGCAGGTGGCAGAATTGTTTCTCTCTTCTCACTGCTTCCTCCATTGCAGTAAATAATCAGGGTAATTAAATCAGCGGAACCGGAGTCAGACCATCATAAAGAACGGAATTTAGAGTGGATTTATGTATCATATTATAAAGAAAAAGAGACAGTAAAGGGCCCTTCAAGTGCGGAACAGCCTCCTAGATATTGTATCTTTTAAGTCTACACTATTTTTAAATGTATATTCTTGTATTTACTAATATTTAGGTATTTACTGAAACATTGTTCTTTGTCAATGCCTTGTTTTTTGTTTTAATTTAAATCCTATGGTTTGTTTTTTTATTTATTTTACTTTGATTTGCATTTGTTTTTTTGTTATTATTTAGTGAACTTAAATATAAAGCTTTCAAACCTTCCGAAACGTGTTGGCAAACAGCAACAAGCAGATCTATTGTCCGCTATATAACGCCAAGACAAACTTAGTTATCCCCATCCCGCATTTGAATCATAAAAATCTTTCCCCCGTGTGGCTTGCATGAAATATCGCGAGATTTGTGCGGACGCTATTCACCAAAGATACGCCGCGGACGTCGCCCCCGTGGTTGTCAAGGGAGACTACGCAAGAAATGTGACGTACGCCTGTGGGCTGGACCGAGAGTTGGAGAAAGGGAATGTCGATCGGCGAGAGATCGGTTACAGAGGCGGCCGGGAGCGTCAACAGAATGGGTGAGTGTTTAGTGTCTGTCGCTTTGTTAAACTCTTCTTAAACAAAGCAGATTTATAGCTTTGTTTGTGCGGTGTGTTTTGAACAACGCACGCGGCAGATGCGTTTCCTGAGCGTGTTAATAGACAAATAGATCTGCTCGAGCTCCTGTTTCAGTCCACTCTTCACTCTGTATGTCATTATCAGGACAATTACTGTCTCTTTTCTAGTCTAAGTATTTTATTTTAATGGTTACGCTTATAAAAATGTACTGTGGGTGATACAACGATTGTATCAGATAGTAACGCCATAGTACTCAATCAATGTGCTGTGGTATTTTCATTGTACTCTAAAGAATGCCATAATAAACAAAATATGGCTTTACCACAATATTTTGTCCGTGGAAATACCGGTAGGATGGGCTTAAGCAGTGAATGCAGTGCTAGGGACAGACATTTGCAGCTGTGGTCTGTCCGTTTGGAGAAACACCTCCTTGTGTCTGTCACTCTCAGCTTTGGAGAAATATTCAAATGTGTGTGTTGCAGTAGGTCAGGGGTGTCTCCTTCCTGCAGAGTTTCGCTCCAGCACTAATTAAACGCACATGATATGTATTTTTTTACTCATGAAGCATCTAATGAAGCTGTTTTAGAGAACTAGAAACCTTTAGGCAGGTGTGTTGGAGCTAAACACCTGAAAGTGGCCCTCCAGAAGCAGGATTGGACACCCCTGCTGCAGAGAATTGATTATTTACCATTGGATGGATGACAATATGGATGAGTGATGGACAGATTAATAGATAGGTGGGTAGATAGACAGATAGATAGTATGGATAGATCTAGTATATAGCCTATAGAGGAGTGGACAGAATAATGGATTGGGCTGATAGATAGATAGATAGATAGATAGATAGATAGATTAATGGATTGGGCACGTGGAGATAGATAGGTGGTAGATGGATAGATGAATGGGTGGATAGATAGTTGGCTAGATCTGTAAACAGATTGATTTGTTTATACCCAAATAATCCATCTTGTACACATTTTACAAGAAATGCACAGATACAAATAAAGCATTATACAGATATAATACATTAGTTTTTCCTTTTTAAACATTAATTGCATGACCAGTTTTTTTTTTTCTTCAAAATTGTTGTTTAGTGATAATTAAAGTCTGTGTAAACTGGAAGGTGCAACCAACTTTTTGTGACGTATAGGCTATTTCTAGGTGAAGCACAATTATGACTAGAAGGCTGGGCTTGTTTTTAGCACACCTCCACACCATCTCTAGTCAGCAGACTGACTGTTGGCGGGTTTACGATGTTCTGCCCAAGCCGTCAGACTGCCATCATCAAACAGAGAGGAAGCACGTGTTCTGAATTTGACTGAAGAACACCTCTTTTTTTTTTCCTCTGGATTTGCATGCATGGATTATTCATTCATCAAATGACTAGTAATGTGTGCTAACAAAGTACATACAGTAGAGTCAATTTTGATTTCATGCAGACTTCATCTTAAAGTTCATATTTAAGATGTTGCATGAAGATTAGCTGATTTTACCTTTACTTTTAAGCAGCATAACATCTCGTAGCATAGAAAAGAAATTGGTCCTATAGCAACACACCGCATGATCATCTGTGAGTTGGATCTCATGAGATCTCTGGTGTTGCTGAAGACCTTGTTGGCCTCTTGTTTGGTGAGAAAAATTCCTCCTTTATGATGTTTGGATCACATGGCTATTGCTTGAATCAGTCCTGTCCATTCACATGTGACTGTGTGTTTTTTCTATGGGTAGTCCTGAGGTTTCATAAAACAAAAATACAGTTGAGTTTGATCCTGAATTCCATGAATTTCATCCTACATCGAAAGGGAAGAAATCAGGATTTTAAGGCAGAGTCTTACATGAAAACAGCTGGGATTCGCCTCTTTTGTGGATGTTAATCTATTTTGGTCCTGGATGCAGATGTGATAGTGACTTTCCAGCCCTTGAGTAGGATGTTAAGTGAAAAGTTTACAGCTGAAATCTTGAGAGAGAATGTGTCTAAACTGTGGGTGGTCAGAATAGCCTTTATGGGGCGTATTGTCTGACTGCTTTCATTGAGTGTGTGATGAGAAAACCAGACTGAGATGGCATGCTTTGCTCACATGCTGTTGCGATGAGTCGACAAGATCCTAGTACCACCATATGATTTCAGTGATACAGAAAATGCAGATGGAATCGCAAAATTCAGTCATAAAAATGGAATTTACTATATAATGCACAAAATCATCGAATTTGGAAAGTTTTGGATGAATAAATCAAAAGTGCGATATGGATTAGTGTGAATCAAGTGCAGTATACTGAAGCACGTGTGACGCTCATGGTTTCAGTGTCTGCTGTCTCACTATATGAGGATATGAACACATAAACTTCATCTCCAGAGCTGCTCTGGGAGTCACTTCACCAGCATTTCATTTGAGAAGGTGTTCACTGAAACCTGTCAAAATAAAAGTTTGATTTACTTTAAGAAATTATGACAGAAATATATTACTATTGAACTCTATGATGTATTTCTCCAAATAGTAGACAAAAAAAATAAAATAAATAAAATTAGAATTTCTGTAGACTTTTTTTTTTTTTTAAAGAAATGTCATATCTGGGTGTAATTTAAACTGAACTTCTGTTATGCAGCACATTACCAAAAAGGAATAGTTTAGTTTTCATTTAATTTTGTTTTAAAAGGTTAATTAAATTGTTACAGTTTTAAAAATTCAGTTGATTAGACATGATTTTTGATTATTAAAAATGAATTAAACCATCAGCATGGAAAACAGAACATTTTAAATGGAAAACACATAATTTGAAAGAATTTTTAAAAAAAATTTTACACATCAAAACATAATGGTTTAGGGTCATTATCCCTTTTGCATCTGAATCATTTTTTGTACTTCTATATGAATTGTGCAGTTTGCAGTTAATTTTGGATCCTGTTGACACTTGCGAGTCAGTCATATCCTGTGAAGTACTAGACGAAAATGTGTCTCGTCAAAAATTGATATCGCTCATTTACTCCTTGTCGTTGCTTTGCCTTTCTGTCTGTCTTTCTTTACAGCTTCAGGTTTAGGCTACCACATCTCTTCCGGCAGTTAAGCCACATACAAAAACATGTCATTGTTTAAGGACTGCAGTCACTCTCTTGCTCTCATCTTCCCTTTAGATCTTTGCAAGGTAATGGTTTTGGTTAAGTGCCACTGAAAAAATCCCTTAAAGGGATAGATGACCCAAAAATGAAAGTTCTGTCATCATTTACTCATGCTCATGATGTTTCAAACCTGCTACCTTTATCTGTTCTGTGAAATGAACAAGAAGGATTTTACAGAGTGTCCAAGCTGCTTGACATGCAAAGAAACTTGGCATGTCTTGATTAAGCCTATTCATGGCCATATACTGAACGAAGGCATCCATCTATCCCATAATAACCCACATCAGTGACCCAGAATGTGACCTTGAGATGCAGTCATGTATATCACATGTGTGGTGAAAGCTCTGGGATGTTTTTATTTTTGCTTGTGAGAATCATTGTGGACTATTTCTGTCGATGCTTCACCACAGGGAAATTTAGTTTTTAGTTTAATTTTTGCTGGTGTGTTGTTTAGACCATCCCAATTTGCATCAGAGCATTTACTGTATTGGTTCATTGAGATGTTCCCCTTCAAATATGCTGAGCGACCTGGCTTTGACAGGCTTTTAGCCTGGAAGAAGGAACATATACGCCCTCTCAATTTCCCCCCGTGAGATCAGACTTCCTCTGTGTGTACTCGTGTGTTCACACCTCACACCTGCCCTCTAGAAGAACACCGAAAGATAGCATCAGCAGGAAGTGCTGCAGGATATTCGTAACAGTTGTGACTTTCATTTGTAGTTTCAAGAAAGAGCATTGCTTATTCATTGTGTGGGTGGTGAAAATAGAGTAAGAGAGGACAAAATCTCTGAGACACAAAATAAATGCAGTAAAAGTTCGTCTTAAAGGGATCATTCACCTGAAAAGGAAACTTTTGTTCACCTTGGCAGAAATCAGACTGGTAAAGTCAGTTGGACTAAAGCATTTACATGATGAATTAGAAGTCGAATTTGTGCTTCATTTCCACTGAAAATGATCATTTAAAGTGCATTTAAATGCACTTGATGTTAATTGGCATTGGTTCACATGAGTTGTGAAATTGATCGTGATTTGTTTGTATTTTTGAATTGTGTGAACGTGATTATCACAATGACTACTTATTTTCATATAAATTTGGTCTGTTCCATGCACAGTGTTTGTATTTGGGTCAAAGACGAGAGACGTCTCATTTTGTTGTCTGCACCAAATTAAATTTATAAAAGTGATTTTATATTAAATGCAAGTGATGCCCTTTTAGTGTACATTGCTGCATACTTTTTGAATCTTCATCACAAACTTGTGTCTACAAAGCTGCACATGTTCCTCCAGGACTTTTGCTTTTTGTTGTGTTAGCAGAATAACATGAAGGTTTTGATAGTCAAATGACTTGGGGTTTTTATGTGCTGCAATCACAATCACAGCATATGATGATTTGCTGTTTCGGCAGAAGGAAAATGCTATTCAGGGAAGGCCTGGTTCATTCAGTGAGATGTCCGTTTTACTGGCAGCCTGAGCACTGTGAAAGTCTAGCGCTAAAGCCCCATTTCTGGCCTTCCTGTAATTCTGTATGTTTAGAGAAGTGGTTTGGTCGTGCAGCAATTGGGAAAACACTACAGGCTTGGTATTAGGACTAAAATAGACTGATATTTACAGAATCTACCTCAGATGTGTTTCTTTCTTAAACTCAAGTAGCATCCATATCTTATTGGCCACTTCCACCTGTAGTAAAGTGAGTATTTGAATGTGGTTTGAATGGTCACGTGTGATTGGTTCACCTGAGATGGATGTTAATACCAGGTGTAAACACAGCCTTTGTCCTCATTGGTTTGATTGACAGACCAATGGCTTTGTTGAAGCTCTTAGTGAGTTGCAGACCAGAAGTCACAGATGAAAACCTCTTAATGTACTTCAGCTGTTATCTTTCTTTGTCTCATTCTGTCTCTCTGTGTTTTATTTTGTGTATGTGGATGCCTCTCTCCCTGCCTTGTGGAATCTGATCATCTCTTCATCTATTCATCCATCGATTTGTGGAACAACATGATCTGAATGCTCTCCAAAGTAGCAGTAAGTATGCATAGTCATTTCAAACACCTCGACAAACTACAAATGGATATGTTGTTCAGCTCCCCAAAAGATCTCTAAAATCTGGAGCCTGTGCTGCTAATTAGCTCAAAATCTAGTATTAGATATTATCATTTTTTAAGTTTTAAGGCTATTACAAACACTCATATTTAAGGTCAGTCGTTTGTTTAAATCCATAGTTCTAAGTATTAAACTTTAGTGTCCCACTGGTGGCTGGTGGCTAATGGAATGGATGAAGGAAAGGCCTGTGTGTGAATATTCGGCACAAAAAATTGCCAAATTTTGTCCGATTTATGCAAGCTATTTGTTCAGAGTAAAGTGAAAAAATGGCAAATTAGCTGAATGAAAATGCAGATTCTGTATGCCAATTGGTGTAGCTTATGGAATGCAAACTGTACAGAATAACAGCAGTATGCAACTTCATGTTTCTGAAATTAATCAGAGAATAATTCAATCAAACAAAACCGAATACAAGAGTACAGATTTAAGATTCACTTCCAGATTCGTCCTCAGCTGTTCTCTGTCGCTTAGCAAAATGCCACCAAGTTGTAGTTTTGTATAACAGGAGCAGCCGCAGCTTTGGGCATGTGACCAAAAATGTGAATCCAGTTGGTTGGCTAGTTTTTTTCGCAATGCGATGGAAAAAGAGTTTTGAACTCCTCTGTAAAAAAAAAAAAAAAAAAGTTTGATCATTTTCACAGAATTTGAATGTTTGTGTCAGTCTGAACAGATGCATTAATAGCTCTTCAGTTAAATTGAAATCAAAACATTTGGTGTCATAAACATTTGTCTTGGTGTGAAAAGGTCTTTTAAGTTGGCACTACTAGAGTCCAGATTATCACAAAGACATAGGATTGGACTCTTTGTTTTTGTTTTGCAAGCATGCACTGTCATTTTCTTCAGAAAATGTAAAAATATACTTCTTAAATGATCTTTTGTCTTGAAAAAAGCCCGTGCATTATTATAGCCATGTTTCTGTGCTATTATTTGAGTGTCAAACCAATGTTTGTGAAGATTCATGAAGGTGTTAACAGTAACCGTGTGCAGTCGTGACAGATGGCCGCCTACGTGTTTCTCATTTGTAGTGTTTTGTCAGTCATGCCTGCTAAAGCCATTGACTGTGTTTGGTTTTGGTCTACAGCAACAGAAGAACCTTGAGGGGTACGTGGGATTCGCAAATCTCCCCAACCAAGTGTACAGAAAGTCTGTGAAAAGGGGCTTTGAATTCACTCTCATGGTCGTCGGTGAGTATCTTCTGTCCTGTTTAACCCACTGCTGCTGGCCATTGAATTCCTCTCTTTACCTTAAATGAAAGCTCACATGTTACTTGAGGGCACTGATAACTAAAGCCTGCAATGGTGTTTTTGCAATATCTAATAGACCTTTTCTTTATTTTCAAAGTTTTGAGCTTTTTATAGACCATTAAAAGAAATTGTTCACCCAAAAAAGAAACTAGTCATCATTTTACTCACCCAAAACCAGTATGACTTCTTTCGTGGATCACACAATAAAATGTAATAGCTGGACAGTCCTCATTCAGTTTCATTGCATAGAAAAGAGCAGCATGAACAATCTGCTAAATTTCTTCTTTTATGTTTCACAAAAGCAGGAAAGTATGGAAGCTTGTTTCTGGTAATTGTGACTTTATCTCACAATTCTGAATTTTTTTTCTCGCAATTGTGAGGTTATACCTCACAATTCTGCCTATTTTTCTCAGAATTGCGTGATGTAGACTTACAGTTGCAGTTACAAAGTTAGAATTGTGAGAAAAAATCTGAATTGCGTGAAAAAAGCCAGAATTGCGCAATTGTGAGTTGATATCTTGCGATTCTAACATTATAGCTCACAATTGTGAGTTTATATTTTGCAATTCTGACTTTTTGTTTATATTGCTCGATTCTTAAAGAAAAGTCAGAATTAAGAGATGTAAACTTGCAATTGCGAGAAAAAACCTCAAAATTGTGATATGAAAAGTCGCAATTACTATTTTCAGTTATTTTATTCAGTGGCAGAAACCGGCTTCCATAGCACAATCATATGGGTTGGAATGGCATCAAGCCAAATAAATGATGCCTGAATTGTCATTTTTGAGTAAACTGTCCCTTTAAAAACAGATTGTATTTCTTTTTGAGGTTTGCGACATACGGAAAAAAGCTTGAGTGAAACATTAATGAAAACGGGGTCAGAAATAGAGGGCTGTTGACCCAGCATGCAGCGCTATGTGGATTATATGCGCTCATGTGTCTAGCGGTGTACGGTTTCACGCGGGCTGCTTCATGCCAGGCGCTGGCAGCTGTGCGCTGAAATGCATCAGTGATGGATTTCACATGGCAGAACAGAATGAGAGAGCAGGGCTTGAAGAAATGAGCATTCAAAACAAATGTGCTTCCCATTCTCCCATGGACCTGGGGTTTTCCCCCTCCTTTGGAATGTGTGTGTGTGTGTGTTTTTGTGTTTTTGTGTGTGAGAGCGTGGCCTAGTGGGTGGGAAGTTTCCTGTAATCCCATTCATTTAGCTTGGCCTGAGGACTCGTATCTACCTCCACCTTCAGCTCTTCAGACTTCAAACACAACACAGCCTCAAACTGGCCCTGACGCCCACCTGGGGTCACCTCACAATCCAGAGCCGAAGCTGCGTTTCTGACATGTCAGTATTTCAGAATTGAGAGGAGTGCTGGAGCAGCTACGCCCTGGAGTTTCCCCCTCTGCTGCACACTGGGCAGGAAACGAGCTTTTAGATGGCAATTTGGTGTACAGCGTGTAATTAGAATCACATAGTAATTGAAGAAGTGCAGTGCTGTCAAACACTTCCAGTTCTCTCTCTCTCTCTCTCTTTGGATGATAAAGACCCAGATGTTGTTGTTTAAGAGCGTTTGTCTGTTCTCGGTGGGATGCACACTGGGGTTGTCTGTGGTTTCAGACCTGTCTGTTGACTGATAGTAGGACAGAGTCATGAGGCTGGTTAAAGTCAATATTTACCAGTGATTAACCAGCTGCTTGTAAGGATTGGCCTTGATCTTGGCTGGTGTAGAGGCATTTAAGTCTGTTCTTCTTTCTTTTCCCTTTTTTAGATTTGTTTATTATCAGTGTTAAGGATTATTGGCTTTAAGCTTTACTTGCTGAAAAATGATGGTTTGTCTTCCGCATTTAAAGTTTTTACAGTGGATGTACAGCAATAATCCTTAAATATTTTGGATATCATTTCACATTTAGGTGTGATAGCCGTTTCTGGGTTTTTATTTTATAAACTTAAAACTTAAATTTTAAGGAAGTATATAAAATTTAACACAAAAGTTTTAAGAAACACCAAATTGACCTTTATTGCACTCAATCAGTAAACAGACTGCAATATTTGACATCTATTTGCATACTGAATTATGATTGGTCTTCTGTTATTCGTCTATTTGCGTACCAAAATATACCAGTCTTCTGAAGTGCATACTGAACTGCAAACACTTTTTACAGTGTCTTTGTTACACGTTACATATAGTTACTCTAGTAATAACAGCAATTATGCATAATTACATACAAATAACCCTAAACCAAACTCTATTCCTGATTAATAATTACATTGTTACATGAACACATTAAAACGTGTGCAAAGAAAGAAAAGGTGAAGTCTTTATTCACAAAATATCTTCACTTCTGCATACTGTAGCTCTCTTAATTGTCATTTTTTGGTGAACTGTACCTTTAAATTGTTCATTCTCATAGGCAGGTCTTCTTTCCTGCGTTCTGCTTTTATCCATGCCAGTGAAAGTTCTTTGGAAGTTCGTAGTAAACTCTGTCCCTCCCAGCGCAGTCCCGAGCTTTTCCTGCTTCCCAGCTCCCCCCGCCCCGTCATGCGATGGGGAGTTCCTCTGGAATAACCCCCCCTGGTTTACACAGCTGTGGGATATTTCCTTTAAAGGAAGCGAGCCGGATCCTCACCGGTCCGCCTAGTGGGCTTTGGGCTGAGCTGCTCCAGTGGCAGGACTCTCACCTCGCTCTGCTCCGGCTTTCTATAACACTCAGCGCCTCTTGTTTAGATTTACCCAATTGCAGTAGTTTGGACTTACTGTAGTGTTTGAGGAGTGTGTTCAGTAATGGTTAATGTTGTGAAATGCAGACGAGTAGATGGATGCATGTTGTGTGTTGTTTTTCATCTGCTCAGGGCAGGCCTGTAAGGATTTGATACAGCACAGAGAGTTTTGTAATGCACAAAGACAGGGCGGGTCACAGATACCGTAATTTTGCATTTTTGGGCGGCTGACAGGAAAGCCATGATCTGTCATCATTCTTGACACAGAGTTCAATGAAGGACTCTGTAATTAGCTCTGGTGTTAAAATGGTAAGCCTTCTGCTCATAGTCACCTTTCTGTTCATCTATCATTGTCTCTTTCTTTTTCCTCAATGCTAAACTCACCACACACCCTCTGATATGTGTGGAGTGATTCAGAGCATAACTACTTAAAAGAAAAGTTCACCCAACCTCATGTTGTTCTAGACCTGTATATCTTTCTTCCTATATAAAACCAGAATTTGCTTTTTTGCCAAATCTGTCAATGGCAAGTAAACGGGGTAAACTGACCAACCATAAGCAGTATTTCACAATATTTACACTATTATTTAGCTGTTTTTTCTTGCATATTTGTAGACAACATAGATCTATTGTTTGTCGCAAAAAGTTAAACCACACCTTTCATAATTGCGTTGTCTTGTGGTTCCTCATATTTTCATTTTGATGGCTTAATATTTCACATATGCTTCATTAGATAAGAAAAAAGATTAAACGCATACAGTATGTACTTGTAGTGGTAATTTTTAAGCTGAAAAGCCAAATTAAATTTTCTTGATTAGTAGACACTGATTTGCACACATTATTGTCAGTCAGACTAACATTCTTAACCTAAACAAAGTCTGTTCACACAGAGAACGAGAATATACTGTATAAAGATAACTATTAGCATCCACACCAACAGAAGATACAGTAATGTTCTATTTACTAAAAACATTTTTTGTGGTTTTCTGCTTTAAATGCTCGAGCTTATTAAAGTTGGGTGGATTCTGATTGGCTATCAATATTTTTTTTTTATTGTTAATTAGCTAAAAAACGTTCTGAAGTGATTCCAACAATATTGTTAGGATTATAGCTGTACTGTGTACCATTTTCTGTGATTGACTACATTGCTCGGTGCTTCAAAAACATGTTGTAAATGGTAACTTTTGTCACTCTTGAGTCTTGACTGAGCGCTCCCACAAATATGGGAATGTATGAAAGCAGCCTCCTATCAGCGGGTACCAGATCGACCCGCACCGGTACTATAGAAAGGTTGGTGTAGTTATGTTTTTAAAATTTAAGTACCGACTTGATGCTGAAATACTGATAATTATGACGGCACTTATCCTTGGTGTAATTAATCATTAATTACTCACCCTCATGTCGTCCCAAACCCTTCGTTCATCTTCGGAACACAAATTAAGATATTTTTGATGAAATCCGAGAGCTTTCTGACCCTGCATAGACAGCAATGTAACTGACACGTTCAAGGCCCAGAAAGGTAGTAAGGACATCATTAAAATAGTCCATGTGACAGCAGTGGTTCAATTATAGCAAATGAAGCTATCAGAATACTTTTTGTATGCAAAGAAAGAAGAAATTGTTGAATAAAGTCATTATTTTTGTTTTCTTCGCACAAAAAAGTATTCTCGTAGCTACATAAGATTACGGTTGAACTACTGATGTCACATGGACTATTTTAATGATGTCCTTACTACCTTTCTGGGCCTTGAATGTGTCAGTTACATTGCTGTCAATGGAGAGTCAGAAAGCTCTCGGATTTCGTCAAAAATCTCTTAATTTGTGTTCCAAAGATGAACGAAGGTCTTTGGGGTTTGGAACGACATGAGGGTGAGTAATTAATAACAGAATTTTTATTTTTTGTATGAACTGTCCCTTTAAAGCCGTGGTCACATTATTATTTTTTTTCGGACTCAGCAATGGCCATGATGACATCACACTCTGCTTTGTCTTTTTTAAAAACATAAATTCAACATATAACAACCATTCCAACATATAACAGCTACCATCTATTTATATACTGAATTATGATTGGTCTTCTGTCATACATCTAGTTGCATACTGAATTACAATTTGTCTTTCTTACATCTATTTGCATACCGAACTATAATTGGCCTTCTGAATTGCATACTAAATTTTAATTGGTTTGTGCCATAATTATGTTTGCGTACTGAATTGCGATTGGTCTTCTGTCCTACATAACTATGAATTCAAAATGCAAAAATATACAGTTGAGAAGATTCTTGGCATTTGTTAATTTTGAATCTTGGGTGGAACTCGGAAGCAGCAGAAGAATATTCACATTGGTCCTTTCTATACAATGAAAGTGAACAGTAATGGATGCTGTGGAGCTGCAAAAAGGATAAAGAAGAACTATGAAAATAGTTCATACAACTCATGGGTGCAGTTCTTGAAACTTATTTGTGCTTGCACAAAATTCAAAACAAGACAGATATAACGTTATCATTTCAGCAGCATTTTTATTTTTTGGAGATTGGCAGCACTTGTTCCCATCCACTGTCACTGTATGGAAATAACAATCTACTTTGTGTTCCACTGTAGAAAAAAATCATACATTATTGGAGTGACATTTATCCTTTTAAAGCGTTCGTACTAAACGAGTTTCCTCAAACAGCTGCAAGTTACGATACCATAAAAACTCCTGCAAGCTACGATTCCACAAGATCTTGTGTTTTTTATGTGAATTTCTTCCAGCAGGGAAATTCTTCACTCTGGCAGGCCTGTATTCAGTATCATATGTCTCCCAGCAGTAACTCCACCATCGTGGCTGTTTTTCTGGTCTCTCCTCTGCGCTGGTTTCACTCCAGAGAACGGCAGAAGTGCATCCCAGTGCCCGCTTCGCTCCTCCACTCGCCGCCTGCTTTTGTTGTTTCCCTAATTCATAATGACATTTTAAAGAAGACCGTATTTCACTCGCTGTTTTCACAAGACCACGGGCCTGTTTCAAAAACCACATTCAGCAAGCAAAATAAATCCTGTAGGGCTTTTCTTCATTCTGCTCAACGATAGCAATTGCTTTTGCATCTCTTCAGGCAATGAGTGGAAGACATTTCTGTTGCGATGGTGAGGTCACTGTTGCTCTGCCCTTCTGGAAACAGTTAGGATTTGAAAGAAGCTTTTCTTTGTTTGAGGGTTTTCGTGTTTTACGTGCTGTGGAAGTGGCGCAGGGTTGGGCACTTGTTAAAGGTCAGGAGAGAAGCCCAGCGTTGCTCTGTGCCAACATGCACCCAGTTTCCTTCACACTGTCCTCTTTGTTTCCAATCCTTACAGGAACCACGTTGCCATGCATCCAGCTGATGAATCGCTCTCGGATGCTTGCAGGAATTGTTCTGTGAAAAAGTCACTTGTTGTTGGAGGCTTATGCATTGTGGTGAAGCACTAGAAGCATGTGGAAATCAAATGTCAGTGATGTATTTGTTTAACAGAGTGGATAAGTTACCTTTTTTAGCACATGAAGAAAATTTTGGGTTTTCAGTAAAGGTAGTCGACACAATGCTGGTGTCTCTGGTTCTTCTCCTGGTTTGTACTTTATCATATACTCTGAGTTTCAGACTGTTTAGATTTCCCTCCATCTATCCAGCTAAATAGTTGTATTCTCTTGTGGTTTATGGAATTCCACAAATTTCTGATGCCGTCTGCATTTTCCCAGGCTCGCAGGCAGGGAACGACCCCTTATAATGTCGGAGTTGATCACATTATGCCACTCCTCCAGACTGGTTTCCTGTTTTTAGAGTTAAGTTGAAAAACTGCAGCATTTCAGGCTTTCCAATTGCTGAATTTGGTAGATTTGTAATGCTGGGCCTTATAGGGGCCTATGATTTCAGCAAAACATGGACACAATAATTGAATCCAGTAAAATTGTTGTATAATTAACCATAATTAACCAATCAAAATTAGGGCTGTATGCAAATAATCAAACCTCTGTTTTGCAGCACTTAATTTGACTTAATTTATTTTTTTTTTTTACATTTTAAAAGATGATTCAGTTGTTAAAGTTTTATGAATTCATTCGATTACCACAATTCTTTTGAATTTTTTTTTTAATAAAATCCAGAAGAATTATAGCAGATTTTGGAGATGGGAAAAAAGGCCCTATTACTGTTAATATTTGATGAGATGCTTTTGGACAATTAAAGAGACAGTTCACCCAAAAATGAAAATTACCCCATGATTTACTCACCCTCAAGCCATCCTAGGTGTATATGACGTTCTTCTTTCAGACGAATACCATCAGAGTTATATTAAAAAATGTCCTGGCTCTTCCGAGCTTTATAATGGCAGTGAATGGTGGTTGAGACTTTGAAGCTCAAAGTTATCCGCTGAACGCCACTCTCTCGTGAGCGCATATACAACAGTTAGTGGAAGCTAGGGATTATGATTTATAAAGTTTTAAATATAGATATTTTTCTTAAATGTATCGATTCACTTTAAAAGCAGAGCCGTGTGGAGCACTTTTTATGATGGATGGATGAACTTTTTTTGGGCTTCAAAATCTCAACACCCATTCACTGCCATTATAAAGCTTGGAAGAGCCAGCACATTTTTTAATATAACTTTGATTGTATTCGTAAGAAAGCCATATACACCTAGGATGGCTTGAGGGTAAGTAAATCATGAGGTAATTTTCATTTTTGGGTGAACTATCCCTTTAAAACTTACACTATTAAAATGGAATTCAGAAAATATTAAAATGGGAAACACAAAATTTGGGGAAAAAATTAAATAAAACATAATACATTTCATAGGACCATAGCCTTAGCAGGCACGACAAGTGACCCAAAATGTTTAATGACCAGGCATGCAAGTGGACTCAGTGTGAATGATGGCTGTTCAGATTATGTGGAAATCTGCAGACTCAAATTCCACTCAGTCATTGTTCACCGTCCAACAGAAGTGATGAGTGAGTCACGTCCTGAAACCTCTGACGTAACCTCTCGTTCTCTGTCCTGCAGGAGAATCAGGTTTGGGGAAGTCTACACTCATCAACTCCCTGTTCCTGACAGACTTGTATTCTCCAGAGTATCCCGGACCCTCTCACAGAATCAAGAAAACCGTTCAGGTAAGATCAGGCTGGATCTTCTCCTGCCTTTACCATACGATCACTACTCTGACATCCCTCTGATTCCCTCCGCAAAAAAAATTCGTACACAAACAAACACAACTTTATGGATTTTGATGCCTAAATACGATCACCAGAAGTAAAAAGCTAAAAGTAGGCTATAAACAAAGTACACCATGGTCACATTACTTCAGCATCACTACAATTAAGCTTCAGACAAGTCTTTCAGTCTTTAAAAAATTTTTCCCTGATTATGAGGCTGTGAAAGCAACCAGTGAGTTGATGAGTTCAGGCATTTAACCAAAAACACATTTAAAAAACCCATTAACCTCAGGAGGATAGAACTGAAAGTGCTAAAATGCAACTCATTTATGGGTTTTGACCTACAAAAGTACGTCATTCCTGCAGCACTCTGTGTTTCTCGCAGCTGGATCGCATATGCTTGTCTGTCTTCTGTAGGGTCCAATTTCTTACCAAATCAGCAGTATTCTGGCATCGGCTTAAATATCAGACTTTTCCTTAGTAGCTCATGGTAAAGAAAGCTTCCCATTTCTCTGTGACGTGGCCTGCAGCTGTCAATCAAATGAGCATTAGAACTGGATTGACAGGCGCTGTCGATCACTGTCAAACACAGGTGTGGCCCATCATCCCTCACTGGCTTCTGTGGTATGCGGTTCGTCAGCTATTGTAAAGAATGCAGTGATCGCAGCGCCACGCTGAAACACATATTTTGCTGTCACTAAGACATGATCCAGGTCTTAGGGGTTGTGTGGACCACTTTCATGAGGTACTTTCTTATCTTAGACGCTGTAGATTGGTACAGCTGTGTGAAACGCCATACAAAAGCTATCTTGATTGAAATGAGTGTGATACATTATGTAACTGTGCAATCATATGACTGTCATGGACAGAGATGTGTTTGCACATGATGTACTGAAATCCTTTGCAATCCAACAGAAGTCAGTTCATGTAGTTTTTGATGTTTAGGCAGCTAACGGTCCCAAATGCCATGGGGATAAACTAAGGCTGCACGATTTGAGGAAAAAACCTAATTGCGATTTTAAATTTTTAACATTTTAAAATGTAATTAGAAAAAATACTCCAGGTTTGTTGTGCTTTTTTGAAAGGCTACACAATTTGGCCACAATTTTGTGGTTATATATCTATATGGCTATAAACATAAAATAAAATCTTAAGAAATTAAATAAGGAAATTAAATAATTTCACTGTAAAATAAATAAAACATCATTTATTTGAAAATAATAATAATCATTTATAATAATACTGTGTGTGTGTGTGTGTGTGTGACTTTTAGTTTGTTACTTTTTCTTATTTGTAAGTCGCTTTGGATAAAAGCGTCTGCTAAATGACTAAAAGTAAAGTAAAGTAAAGTAAATATATCAATATGGCTATAAAATCAATCAAGGAGAAATTACTATTATAAACTTATTAATTAATATACAAGAATATCTAATAATAATTTAATAATAATGTTATTTTACATTACAACTAAAATTACAATACCTATAGGGGTGGGCGATATGACCAAATCTTATATCACGATAAGAGTAATTTTATATCACGATTACGATATATATCATGATATAGTTTTTATTTTTATTTTTTTAAAAAAGGTTTTTATGATATTAAAATCTTTGATAAAATAGAAATTTCATAATCCTTGTCACCAATGTCAATATCAAACTAATACAAGCCTAAAAAGAGACAAAAAAAAGCTCACTGACGATAAATAAACAGTCAGTGATGAAATAAGGATAAGAAACTAATTGCAAGCAATTGAACAAAAAAATAACAATAAATAAGAAACGCTACGTACATTGTGTAAATTAATTAGTCTTCACTGTGTTAATTATATCTATCTATAGAGATATAATTAACACGTGTATTATGTATAGATTATATAAAAATATATATATAATATATATTAAATTATTATTATTATTATTATTATTATTATTAGATTTTTCTCTCACTGTTGTTTGATTAATATGAATAGCAGACAGGACGAATATTGGACAGCTTCCCCTTTAAGACCGAAGTCCGGATCCAATATACTGTTACATATGCATTTTCTTTTTCAGCTGTTTACTCTCTCTTAAGAGTTTATGAGGATACTTGCAAAGAAGGGGATTCTGACGAATATAAGTGTGTTTATGTAATCGTTCAAAACCAATAAAGCGGCAAAAAATGCGCGCTCCTTTCACACGGAAACAGAGACAGCGCACGCATATAGCTCTGTTGTTTGTGTTTCAATGGCTTAAAATCGGTTGTTTTAAAACTGCAGTGCTTAAAAACGCGTGTCCATGCTACAGATGTAGTCCCTTGTTTAGGAACGAGCTCCTCGTTTTGTCCTGGCTGGTCGTTCTCCACCTGCTTCTGTCTCTCCTTCACGTCCCGTGGTGGCGTGTAAAGATCGCAGTCATCCAAATGATGAAAATATTACCGTAAACAATGTATTTTGCGACACCACAAAATAAACGATAGAGCATAATATGAAACGATAGACTTTTTATTTCGTCCGTCCGATATATATCGTCATATCGCACGGCCCTAAATACCTACAGTATATATTTATTGTTGCCTTAATTTCTTTATTTTCAAATGTTAAACAATCAAACTTTTATTTTAATGGAAAACCTGAGCTTCTCACGTTTAAATGACACAGTACCACACTTTACTGAAACACGCAGCGCATATATATATTTAATTAATTTTTTTATTTAATAATCACAGTAAGCCATATTGCAGATTCGGTTTTATTTCAATTAATCATGCAGCCTTTGGCTAAACACATTGATCTCTAATCATAATGTTTCTGTTGAGCTTGATAATGTCTGTGCTGATAGATCTGATCTTTCAGTGGTACTTAAGTAAAAGCAGGTCAGTTTTGATATCATGTTGCCCTTGGCTCATATCAGGTGAAGGATCAGATTTATGTGTGGATTAATCTCAGAGAAACATGATTTTCAGTGATGAGATGCCCTGGTCACTGCGGCCACACGTCTGATGAGATGAACATACGGACTGAATAACATGATGAATAACAGTAGATGTGAACAGTGAGATGCAACTGTTGTTAATTACTGTCACACATCAGTGCGTCTGCCATATTGGAAAGGTCAAAATCCACCCGTAAACACATACAAATGAATTGACAGATGCATTGTTATTAACACGCATTATTATCTGAATTCTCTAACTAACACCCACTTATAAAAGTAGTAACCATGGCAACCATCTTACGGCCTGATTACTGAATGTGCAGATTGATGGGGAAAAATACAGCTTTGATTAAAACACCGCTCTGAAGAAAAAACAGTCACTACAATACATAACAGAAATCATTTGCACAGTAATAATCACTTTCGATGCTGGGCCAGTTTAAAGTCATTTCTTATTTTAATTGTAAATTGCTACTCTAAAAATAAAATATACCAGCAAAATTACAGCATCTATTTATAAATGTATTTATAAAGGGTTATGTATTGCATCTATAGGGGGGTTAATATGACCTGCACAAACTATATAACCTTGAAACATTGACTGTTTCAAGACTGTGCTAGTGGTGACTAGGGCTGGGCAATTTTCATTTCTATTTTTTTAAAATCTGAAATAGCCTAAAAGGTCACGAGAAAATTCTGTCATTTCAACAAAACAACCATTGTAGCTGAAAAGAGACAAAATATTTAATTCAACAAGTAAAATGCAGTAAAAGTCTAGGTTAAAATACTATGTTATTTACAAAATAAAAACTAGGAAGAATGGCATTTAATTCATTTAAATTTATATCCAAAAGTGTAACAGAAATTATACTGTATTTTTACCCTACACGGGTAAGTAATTATTAATTGAGACAGTGTGTGTGTGTGTGTGTGTGTGTGTATATATATATATATATATATATATATATATATATATATATATATATATATTTATTTATTTATTTATTTATTTATTTTTTTTTTTTTTTTTACAATTTCACATTTCAAATCTTTTATTCAGCAAATGTGCTGCACACTGATCAAAAGTGACAGAGATGTTTAAAAGATTTCAAATAAAGGTTCAAGATACACACTTTCTATTTATCAAAAACCTTGGAAAAAAACATCACTGTTTCCACAAAAATATGAAGCAATACAACTGTTTTCAACATTGCTGCTCAATAAATATTTCTTATTATCAAATCAGCATTTTCATGTACTTACATCATTTACAAAAAATCATTTACTTTTGATTTTGCTTAATATTTGTTTATTTCCAGAAAAACCGAGCTGTGTATATATGTATATGTATGTGTAGATATATATATATATATATGAGTCGGTATTCATATCTCTGCTGTTAACCGTGTGAAATGAGTTTACGTGCTGATGAAATACCAGAGTAAGAATCTGAAGCCTCTGCTGTCAGATCAGTCTGATCGTATCTCTGGTCTCTGTTCTGTCCTGCACAGTTACAATGAACTTGTGTGTGGTTGTTGTCTCAGAGAATTCTGGGAAGAGAGTCAGAGAATCAGAATGTTACAATGTGATGTGTGCATGAGGAGGAGGAAGAGAAGCTTCATCGCTGACGTTTCTCACAGTGTTGCGTCAGTCTTGTCAAAACAAAGAGCTCAGGATCTCTGTGTGTGTGTGTGTGTAATAGCTGTGATTATGGGGCATGGCATACGCTAACCACACAATCTGTGGTCTGGCACCAGTGTACTGACTATTTTAGGCCTGTGTGTATGTGCTCATTGAAAGTAGTTATGTTGTTTATGTAAAGTGTTGGCAGCACTCTAACTGGATATGTGTGCCATTGAAACATGAATCCGTTGTGACAGGTTAAAAGGGGAGTGTGAGTTTGTCTGTTCAATCCCTCAATACAGCAATTTGTCTGTTTGTATTAAACTCAAGTAGTCTGTCTATACTGCTAATCGTCAGTGAGTGAACATGTCTTTGGCAGCACTTGGAATGAAATACTAGTATTAAATGAAGCAGTGCAGACTTGTGCGGTCAGATATATGAGTGTGTTGAGAGCTGAGGCTTCGGCAGAGAAGCGATCTGTCCAGACCTTCATACCTGAGGACATCTGAACCGAGAGTGCTCACTGACTCTCAGGAGGGATGCTTGAAGGAGCAGTGAAGCTTGATCATCTCTCTTTGAGTCTGACTCTCTCTGATTCAGTTTGTTTACTGAGATCTACTTTATAGTCTTGACATTGTCCTGTGGTCAGTTGTCTCAGATCTCAGAAGCTTGTCTTTATACCAAGCACATGACCATTACATTTAAAATAAGTATTAAACCATCCACATTTAATTTCTTAATACATGTCTTTGGTCTTATTGTGACTCATCAGTGCATGTGATGCTAAAGAAAGATTTTTCTAGGAACTTTGCTGTTGATATAACCAAGACTTGCATTCAGTTTTCCCCTCACTCTCTTGTAATGTGTGCATAGATTTTGAAGCATTATGGCATTGTTATTAAAGTCTTATTTCATTATATATATTTATTTTTATTTTTTCAGTGTGTTTTTATTTTATTCTATTATTATTATTTTCACTCTATTTTATTATTATTTTTTATTATTTTTATTTATTTAGTTTTTGTTGGTGGTGGTTTTTTTCCCCTTCCCAGAGTTTTCAGATTTTATTTTATTTTGTTAATTTATTTTAATTAATTAATTTATTCATTTATTTATTTTGGCTGCTAAAGTTAAGTGATCTAAAGTTGGCATGAAATGAAAATGCGTGTTATTAAACTTATTAATGTTATTAAACAATCTCACATTCATTGGCCTCAAATCCAATCAATAACTGATGCATTGAACCAAGTCCCTGTCTTACTTTTCTTTTTTTATTATTTTTTATTTCTTTTTTGTTGTTTATAATTTTTCTATACACAGTTACACTCAAATGCATGTCTAAACCACTCTTAAACCACACGTTTTACTTGTGTCTGAAAAAAGGTTATTGTTGAGTTGTCAGATGCATTGCAAATGTGGTTTAGTGCTGACTTTAAAACACACCCAAATGAATAACTTAATTAGGGCTGGTGCTGATGATGCTCTTAAGTTGCTTGGTTCCAGCTGCCATTTCTGACAACAAAACATCTGCTAGTTGCTTGAGATGTCTAACCAGACCCTCTCACCTCCTCAGCGGCCTGCATCAGGTCAGGTGAGAAGAGGACGGCCCACGCCAGCTGCTTTGTGGCTGAGCAATTACTGTCACTTTTTCCATCGACACAGGAAGAACAAAGACCAATCAAAAGCAGCGGTTTGGTTTTTCTACTCCACCTGCTCTGTGCAGTCCACTCACAGGTGGAATTTCAGACGGTTATAAAGCCAGTCAAGATGTGATTACACTGGTGTGGTGTAATTATCAGGGTGATGTCAGTGATGTGGAATTGTTTGGTAAGACAGAAGATACGGGATGGGTGATCACACCCCCTCATTACCTCAGATCATTCTTTCTGCATTTGTTGTTCCAGCACAGTTGAAGCGACTGCCTGAAACAACAGCCTGGAATGATGATAAAACAACAGGTTATCATCGGACAAATTCACAACACGTGTGTCCAACATAAATACTGAGATGTGTCATAAATATCCAAACGAATAATACACCAAACTAGTTCAAACTGACCTATCTGTATTGCTTATTATTATTACAATAAACAGATGTAGCTTTAAAATATATATATATATATATATATATATATAATTTATTTTTTTTGGCCAAACTTTTCTTAACGCTTGGACTTTTTCTTGGTAGTTTTAAGAAATTTCACAGTTCTGGTTCCAGCTTCACTTAACAACTTTGGATCCTTATCTATTTAGTAATTTTAAAAAGGAGGAAACGGATGATTTTGGACCTCTTAATTTCAGATGTCAGCAGTAACTACAAATTAGAACTAAACAGATTTATCTGTTTACATGTAACTTTGCATTTAGTTGTTTCCCTGTATGTAAAACTGCATATACACATGAAAAGGTGCGTTTTCACGCACATTTAATCTCAAGAAACAATCACATACATGCTAATCGTTTGAGTCGTGTCCACAGTCACAGTCTTGATAATTGACTGAAAGTTTGTTGAATTATTATTTTTGGTATTTCTGTTTGGAAATATCGGGTAACATTTTGATTTCAAGGCCTGAAAGTCATGAAAATGAGTTAACCATATAAATCTGTATCAAGAATTTTTATCTAGTGATCTAAACGCCTGGACATTTTAGTTTTGGTTTTAGTATTTTAGGTCTAGAAGTTAATAAAGCCTAAATTTGGCATGACATTAAACTTCACCCATGTCTGTTTTCTAAATTCATGTTGTTGGTCTTATTGTGAACAATTCATCCATAACTTTGTTTTTTTTCACACAATAAACAGGTGTAGTTTAACAACACAGTGTGTTTACTAGTGATGTTTACAAAGGCAAATTCAAACAGACATTTCTGAACAATCAGACGTGGTGATTTTAAGAAATGTCACAGTTCTGGTTCCAGTTTCACCAATTCTGGTTCCTTTTAGTAGTTTTAAGAAAGAGAAAATTGATCATTTTTGAATTCTAAACTTCAAATTTCAAAAATGACAACAAATTAGAAATAAATTCTATTAATTTCTTAAAGAAAAACAAAAACAGATTTGTTATATATTTATGTATTATAATTAGCAGCTTTACAGTCTTTATCTCAACCCACACTTTGGGTTTAGTTTTTATTCCCTCATGTCATGTGCCACGTCAGTAATATACACATGAAGAAGAGGTGTGTTTGCAAAGACTTTTAATCTCAAGAAACAATCACATGCTCGCTAGTTGTTTGTTGAGTCACATGCACATTCTGAAATATTGCTGATTATCTATTTATTGCATTGCTGTTTGGAAATCATCATGTAACATTGTGATTTATTTATTGTGAATATTAGTTAACTCTACATTTTTGGTACCTTTCATTTTTTAATTTGTCCGTAATGGTTCATCGGGTGTGCAATCTATATAAAATGATTGAGAATCTTTATCTAAACAGCTGGAAAAGTAGTACTTGTGTGGTTTTGAAGGTGTATTTTTAAGGCTAGCTGCTTTCTGGAGTTGCTGTCTCGGGTGTTGTTCAAGGCTGGCAGGTCTGCAGACGGGCGACTCTCACAGGGGTGATAAAATTCACACACAGGAAGTCTTATGAGGAAGTACATTTGACTGTGCTAGTCTTGCGGTTTTTTGGCAAAGGCAGGTTATGACAAGGTGAATTTCGAGCCTGTGTAGTTAATTATCTTCTTTTTCCCTTTCCAAACATTGTCACACTCTAGCGAATAAACGGTTGAGGTCTTCACAAATGGATCATTAAAACGGCAGCTCATGCTTGAATAGACATCACAGCACCAGAGTTTCTCTGTCAGACATTCCTCACCGTCAAATCCGGCCAAATGTTTTTCAGTTGTTGCCCGCAGCATGTGTCTCTTCACTTATCTATATGCAGAGGAATCGGAGGGCTGGAGAGGAAACGCTGTCTTTCTGGTTTCTCAGCATAGCTGGATAACAGCGCTGCTCCGTCATCTACATGTCACTGCATGCTTCCATATCATATAGGACCCGTTTCGCTCCATGATCAACACTTTTAAATTCATCACAACCCATCCTACATATTACCAAAATGTTTTGTCTACAGGCTGAGCACAGGAATGTGTGCGATCCTTTCTAAAGGGTGTGGAAGGAAAGTGAGAATAGAGCAGATTGGGTTTCCTGAAGCTCAACTGGACCCGTCTGTCTGAAAGTCTCAGTGGTCAACAAATGCCAAACTGCATTGCAGCAAAGCTTTTGGTCACCCTTGCTTGAACCAAATTCAAGACCACAGCTTGCCTTGGTTACTTCAGTGCCTATGTTTACGTGAGCCTTAGTGCTCTTTTTTTGTTCTGTTGCTTATATAACATGTTTTGTTTGGCTGTTCACATTATTTTTTAAATGTGGCCAATATTAGATGAGTGTGAACTGATTGAGGTCCTGAACTGACTAGTATGTACAAAAAAAAAAAACGATGATAAATAGGCACACATGCTGTTATATGGAAGTAAATATGAAGGCCACTGAAGGCAGCTTTACTGATTCATTGTGGTTTGTGCTGTTCACAGTTTTTTAAATATCTTTTGAATTTCTTTCAAAGATTCAATGCTATGAACTTCACTCTTAAAAATAAAAGTGCTTCACGATGCCATAGAAGAACCTTTTTGTCTAAATGGTTCCATAAAGAACTGTTTCACGAAAGGTTCTTTGTGGCGATAGAAGGTTCTTCAGATTATAAAAAGGTAAGGAAGAGATGGTTCTTTAAAGAACCTTTGACTAAATGGTTCTTTATGGAACCAAAAATGGTTCTTCTATGGCATCCCTGTGAAGAATCTTTTAAGCACCTATATTTTTAAGATTTGCACGCTTTGTTAAATTCAGTGGCCAGTTACCCCTGCTTATAAAACTTGGGAACACCATTGTTTTTCAATGTAAACATTTAGCACAATCAAATATACTTCAGCATATCTTTCGTTGGACCTCAGCTCTACTTCCGCACAATTAAAGTGTATTAAGTGCACCATACACTCCACTCTAAAAACATGGCACTCAAGTTAAAATTTGTCAAAAGTGCATCTTGAAAGCTCTTTTTTAATTTTTTTTCCCACCTTCAGTAGAAACTGAAACTGAAGAGACGGAACAACAACAACAGACGGTGTGAGAGGGTTATGAGATATCCGCAACTTTAGTTTAAAAGAGTACAAAGACATTTTTATTACAACTCCTGGAGAAAAGTAACGCAGACACTGGACAAACATGAAGCTTTCTAGAGTGCGTGTGTCGACCGCCTGCATTCCCATACACCTCAAGTGGACTGTACTTTGAAAAGCTAAGTGTACAGCTGTATAAAAAAAGTACACTTGGGCCTGTATAGTATTGTGAGCACGTCAACCAAAACAGCTCATTTGTTGAAATGAGTCATGTAGGCACACTTTAATGAGAGGAATTAGATCATGCTTAGGGAAGTGAACCCTTTTTGAAATGATGTGCTTGAACCAAATTCAGCACCACAGCTTCTGCTTTGATATTTTCCTCAGTGCCCAGGGAAATTCACACCAATCTTCAATCACTTCTCTTAAATACCTTCCAAAGATTCAAGGCTATGAACCTTTGCCAAATTCATTGACTTGTTTTAACCTCTGTAGTTCTCATTATCTCACAGCCTGCTGTCTGCTAACAAAACCTGTAAACCTATGAGGTGTTTTTTAGTATCAGTGTGTTGTTGTTGTCTCTGTGTACTGGAAGCTTGTGACACTAAAACAAATTCCTTGTATATGTGCAAACATACTTGGCAATAAAGCACTTTCTGATTCTGACTTATACTAATATAATTGGTGCACTAGTCAGACTGTCAGTCAGTAGTAACCAGATCTTCAGATTTCACCAGCTTTTGCCTTTTTTGTGTGCAATATGCATCAGTTAGTAAAATGCAAGTAATTTTGCATGTAGAATTATGGGTAGAATTTGGTTGTAGATAATATTTTTAAAACGATTGCTTTTTTCTTTAGAGCAAAGTGGTGAACTTTTGCTCATTTCTCAGACATTTAGCTACTTTACTGTGGTTTGTGTTGCTTTTCGGGGACAACCGGTCGTGATGAAATGAGTACTTGTGCGTCTGATGGAAACCAATGTGGTCTGCTGTACAGACAGAGGAAGTTAGTGTTAGAGAGGCTTTATGGGTTTGTAACTGGGGCAAGGTGTGTCATTTGGACCGTTTTATAGGCAGGTGGTGAGCAAGGTGTCTTGTTGGGTGATAAATCATACTTAAAGTGCTTTCTGTTTTTGCACTTGCCATTGTAAGCGTCAGTGTTTGACATGCCAAACCAAACTTCACCCCAGATGTGCTGCGGTACACCTCTGCGGGTGCCTGCTTTAGTGCTGTTTCATCACAGAAAATAATTCCTTGAAACACAGTGGAATCGGTGTTCATGTCAGTCCAAATAAATCTTTTCTTTTAAACACTTATGCTAGTAGTCGAAAGATTTTTCAGTGGCTGATGACATTATCTGGAGAGCGTGGTTGCAAACAAAACAATAATCCTGTGATATAATAATCTGATGTACAAATATTTTCTACATTTTCTGAAGAAAACTGAGTAGTGATTGCCTGTACAAGTTCTAGCAAGTTGTTAAGTAGTTGTGGATGGTTACTACACTTGAAGTAATAGCACATCTCGCCCCAACAGGCCACATGATTTGAAGTATCATTCATATACAGAGCCCCAATGGTGCAGGATGGGTTGCACACTGACTTTCAATACTAATGGTTAAGTGGTGGGTCATGATGGTCAACTAATTGACTAGTTGTCCAAAAAAAAAAAAAAATCCCTTTGACCATCTTTGAAAAGATGTTGCTGTGAGGGGGCAGGCACTTTATTGTTTGAGATTAAAAAGGCACAAGTTTAAAGACAATAAATACGTGCATTTTCATGGGTAAATTATCAAACACTGCATTATTTAAACTTGCTTAGCTAGTTGTTCAGGTGACTCACAGTCTAGTTGATTTTGAACATTTGTTTGACTATACTTATGTTTATGAGCAAGAGTAATAGTGATTCTTGAACTCTTGAACTCTCTTTTAGCAAGGTGCTTGCGTTAGCGGTGATCTCAAAATGGGCAAAATCATCTGATTAATCAGCCTGGCCAATGTCGGTCTTTCAAGTCAAACTACTTATTCACATGCAACATGTCACGTATTAAATGCCTTGTTGAACTTTTTAGATAAGTTGGGGGTAGATTCATTTCTTAAGATAAATTCCAAGAAGTTCATAAAGAATGTTCCTAAGTGCCATTCTTTGGAAAATTCTTAAGTTCTCAGATATTTTAAGATTTTTTTTTCCTTAAGAGGAAAATTATCTGATTGAGCAGCCGTTCTTGCTGAAGTCACATCATGCATAATCATGACTGATCATTGTTTACATAATCAATTATTCATATCACTTCAGAGAACCTGTGCACGTCCCTAGTACTAGTAATATGTATTATATTTGTATTATATGTTGCTAATTAATGCATAATTACAACAGTTAATCTGAAATAGCCCTGTAAATTCATAAAACATCTTAACTTTGGAGATTTAAGCATGTTGGAGGTTATCCTGTAGTATAGGGACCAATTCTCACTATTAACTAGATGCTTATTAGCATGTCTATTAATAACATATTGAAGTTTATTAGTACATATAAAGCACTTATTCTGCATGACCATATTCTACATCCCTAATCCTACCCAATACCTAAACGTAACAACTACCTTACTTACTAAAAGTAGTAGTTGATGGTTTGTTAATAGCAAGAATTGGATGTTAAAATAAAGTGTGACCAAGTTTTGTCTTAAAGAAAAACAATTCTTTAGAAGTATTTTGAAATATTCTTACCTTTTTTTCTTAGGTTAGAAAATAAGAAGAAAAAAGCAGTTATAAAGATTTTTATTCTGAAGCATGTTTGGTAAATCTGGTCCCAGGTCTCTGCACCTTTGCTAGTAGTGAGCATTAAAGGTCAGAGGTCAGCGGTATGATATATGTTGGTGAGGTCCGAGTCAGACATGGGTGGAATGCTCAGCAGAGAGGTGGAGTGAGAAGAATCAGAGATCACCTGCTCACCGCAGACAGTAACGTGTAATCCTCCACACGCCCCGCAGCAGGCATCGTCACGCTCGCCTGCAAAACCACTGTTTGCATTCCACAGCTGACCACCTCCTGATGGAGCCATTTCTCCTGCGTTCTTGGCCTCATTTCTAACTTTTTTTCTTTCCCCGTTTCTGTGGAGTTGGTAATTTACAGAATGACAGATCTGCGGTGGCTGCACGTACGCTTTAGCACATCATCTCGCTCATGTTTCCAAAACATCCCCACGGCCTCTCAGCTAGTGCTAATGGTTTTGAAAACAACACTTCCACTGAGAAGAAAGTAATGTAGCAGGATTTGCCAATGTGCTCTCAAGTTACGTGTTTTTTCCTTAGTAGGCTACTTTTATGATACCTGAAGGGCAGAGAGCATATTTAGAAGAATGATATTCACCCAAAAATTAAGCTTACTTGCCTTCAGGATGTTTCAAACTCACATTGATTTCTTTCTTCAATTGAATGCAAAAAAAGATATTTTGAAAAATGTTCCCACTGCCCTTTTCCATTTAAATAAAAAAAGAGCCAATGCATGATTTGTGAGGATCAGATCGGCACAATTCATACTAGTAGAATGCGTTTGAATGTTTTCAATATACTGCAAGTCAATTGAGATAATTGAGCATTTACATGTAGTAGAATTTTACATGTGTTGGTAGACCGACGCTGATATCTTAGAGAACAGGATGACGATGTAAAGCTTGTATTTAGGATATCGCACTTAATTTTAAGATTGTAAAATGTAAAAAAAATTGTTGCAACTACATTAGTAATTCTTTTAAATATTTTTTTCTAAAATAATTGGGGGGGGGGGGGGTTAAATGGAAAAAGTTAACTTGATTTTAAAAGATTATAAAATAAAAATTTATACTTAAGATAGCAAGTTCTTAATTTTGTAATCTTATTATAGCATTTTCAAAAATAAAGAAATGGTTAAAAACTGTCCAAATAAAAGTCCCGCTTACAGCACTTATCAGCCAAACAGAAAAATTGATATGCCGATCATTTAAAAAAAAAACAAACTAAAACTAAGTAATGGCCAAGATATTGGTCAGCCACTGATTTGACATTTGGACCACTATATGGACGTGCAATTTTGTAGTATGAAAGAGCTTGGCAAAAGCATAAAACAAAAAACAATCTGCAAAATACCTTCTTGAGTATTTTGTGGCAGATAGTCATCATGATAATCATCAATGAGTTTGGCACAACATAAAGGAGAATAAATTGACATTTGTTGTTTGGACTCTTTCTTTATTGTGAAAAGTCTTAACATGCAGCATGCTGGACAACCTCCATGAATGGCCCACAAATCACACAAGTTATCAGACTGAACTTGCACGCTCTCTAAAAACAGCCTCAGTTCAGGATGTGTGTAGCTCCTCCATCCCAGCTGTTTGGTAGACGTCGCTGGCCAAGTTTCTTTTTTGGGGGGTGTGCTTCATGAAATGACTGTCCTGCGCTGGGCTCAGTGGTGTCCGTCTGAGCTGTGGAACGCTGAGGGCTGTTTAGGAGGAAATCATAAAATGCAGCCCTGAACAACCCAAACCCAGAAGCCACAGGCTCAGGCCACAGCCGCTTTATGCTGCACATGGAAAGGTGTGGGCTTGAGCTTGTTTTAGCTGAGGTTGCACACATGTGGGATGAATCTGTTGAGCACCGACTGCTTCACAACATATTTAAAGGCTTAGAAAATATGATCTATCCATTTCAAGCTCCTAGTAAAGCTCCACGTAATGTTATGACCCTAGTGTGGTCAGTCAAGGGGAAAAGGGGAGTAACAATAGAAGAGTTTCTCAACATGACTCTATTCATGTCCATAGAGCAAGTTCCATGCCAAAGTTTAATGACTTTAGGTTAAATCAGCTGTTCCACATTAATGTAGGTAAAGTGTTCAGAGTGTCCTGGCTTATATTAGAAAATCTTTGCTTTCTCTTTTGTGCTGCTCTTAAATGTGCACAGAAAACCTCTGAATGGTTGTTTTGAGCCCTGCAGGCCATGATATTGACTTCATGATTGAATGGAAACCTGAGCTAATGTGCTTGTCACGAGTGTTGGCCCTCATGCTGTTTGCATTTCTGCCCCACAGTTTTCTGAAAACAGCTAGGCCTAATTCATGTAGATCTAGGGTTTTCTGCATTCTTATTTTGTGTCATACTTCAGTCAGATACTGCTCTCAGTTCAGGACTTTTGTATTAGCATTATGATTTACATCAAGTCTTAATTGTTTTTTGTCAATTTTCAATACAAAATTTGAACAAGAACACCTTATACCTAGTACAAAACTTGTTAACCAATAAGAAACTTGTCAACTAATGTTAGCTTCCAGATCATGTGTTTAAAACTGGCATTCAAGAAAGGCATTTAGCAGAACATAATGTTGGTTTTTGAGTACATAGAGGCTACATGCAGTGAAAATAAGTGATTATTTTATTTTAATTTATTTTATTTTTCAGTTTTTCGTGCTTTACTTTTATATCACTATTTTATTTATTTTTATTTATTTATTTTTATTGACATTTTATATTATTTTATTTTTGCACTGAATGAACTTGAAAATTGCCATTTGTGTTTTTTTTTTTTGTGTTTGTCTAGTAGTTACTTTATTTATTTATTTATTTATTTATTTTATTTTTTATTTTTTTTCAGGTGGAGCAGTCCAAGGTACTGATTAAAGAGGGTGGAGTTCAGCTGCTGCTCACCATTGTGGACACGCCAGGGTTCGGAGATGCTGTGGATAACAGTAACTGGTAAGCGTGATTTCTTTATTTTCTGCATGTCATCTGGGAGCCTCCTCATATTGGTGTTTAATAAATGAAGGATGGCTAGTTTGTTTATATTACATTTGCATGTTGTTGACTCTGAAATGCTGGTTGTGTGCCTTGTAGCTGGCAGCCCGTCATCGATCACATCGACAGCAAGTTTGAGGATTACCTCAACGCAGAGTCACGCGTCAATCGACGCCAGATGCCCGACAGCCGAGTGCACTGCTGTCTGTACTTCATCGCCCCCTCTGGTCATGGGTAGGCACTCCTTTTCAAGCATTAAGTGCACACAAACCCTCTATTTTTGGCTTGTATTTCTGCTGTGAAGGGGCTTTTAGGGGTGAGCTCTAAAGTGATGCCAAGTACATCAGGATTTATTGCAGTGTCAGCGTTGTCAGTCTAAGTTGTCTTCAGACATGTATTGTTGCATCTCATCTAAATCTCATACTCATCCAACTAAATCAAAGTTCTCTGTTGTGTGTGAATTGGTTAGGAACCCCCTTTCTTTCTTTTTCTCTCACACTGATTCTTTCTGTGGCTCAAAGTCATGCTCTGACTGTTTTGTCTGCACATCCAGTAAGTCAGGGAACACTGAGAAGTTAGAAAAACACAAGTATATTTAGTACAGTTTGCTCATACTTGAGGAACAAACCCTTAACCTTGTTTGATTATCTCAAACAATGAGACATGTTGGGAAAAGTGTGTTTTGTTTTGATTTTAGTTTGGTGTTTTTTTTGTTTGGGTGGTTTGGTTTGATGTGTTAAGTTTTGATTTGGTTTGGTTGATTTGTTTTGGTTTGTCTGGTGGTTGGTTTTCTTGGCTCTTGAAAGTGTTTTATGTTTTGTATTGTTTGGTGTGCTTTGTTTTGGTTTGTTTGGTGTTTTTTGTTTTGTTTTTGTTTGATTTATTTGGTACTATTTGTTTGGTTTGGTTGATTTGCTTGGTGGTTTGTCTGGTGGTTTGTTTAGTGGTTTTTGAAAGTGATTTAAGTTTTGTATTGTTTTTATGTTTTGGTTTGTTTGTTTGGTGTTGTGGTTTGGTTTGATGGTTTGGTGTGATTAGTTTTGATTTGGTTGGCTTTATTTGTTTGGTTTGGTGGATTTGTTTTGGTGGTTTGGTGTTTTGCTTGGTTGCTTTTGGAAGCTTGGTTGCTTTTATATGTTTTGTATTGTTTTTTGTGTTTTGTTTGGTGGGTTTAATTTTGATTTGGTTTGTTTGGTGCTTTTTTGTGTTGTGGTTTGTTTTCTTGGCTTTTTAAAGTGTTTTATGTTTTGTTTTGATTTGGTTTGTTTGATGTTTTTGTTTGTTTTGGTTTTTTTGTTTGGTTTGGTTTAGTTTTGAAAGAAGGGACAAGAATTTTTACGAGACTTGCAGCTAAACTCTTTTGACTTGAGGCATTACGTAATCACATACAGTAGCTATGTGCTAAAAACCACCATAGTAATGCACTTAAAAACTACTCTAAACTAGGGATGGGCGATATGGGCTTAAAAATATATCTCTTTATTTCTGGTATTTATTGCGATAACGATATCAATGACGATAATTCAGGGAATCCTGTTTCTTTAGAGAAAAGTATTATCTTTCCTATTTTTACCCAAAATAGGGTATTGTGAGCATTACTGAGTAGCCTACACACATAATGTAATGACTATTTAATTCATACTGGAAGCCAGAGGGCGCACTTGCGCAGAAACTCCACATATGGATCGCAGAAGTAATGCTACTGATGCTCCAGGAAATCCCTATTATGGACAAAGACAAAGGTATCCAGTTATTGCTGAATATAACCCACAACGGAGATAGAGAAATTTTAGCTGACGAGACTTGAAGACAATAAACCTACGATTGCACAAAATATATGGTTTATCTGTGTTCTTCAAGCAATCTTGTGTATTTTTTTATAAGGAATGTATATTTATAATGCAATGCTAATCGACATCGCCTTTATCACTGTATATAATGCTATCATTTTGTAATATGAAACCACGTCTGGTTGCAAAAAGAAGTTATTTCAAACACTAAACTATGTTAAGTTAATTTGGAGAAAAAGCATGTCAATAAATGATATCTTTGTTGGACAACAGGTTTGTAAACAGGCTCATACACATGCAAAACTGTATCGCACATGTGCTTCTGTACTACATTTATTCAGACCGATTTTTTTTGTGCACTGTACAGCCCTGACCAAACCAGTTTTAGATTGTAGGAGCTCCTCATTAAGCGATAAACTCCTCAATTTCACGTCTGCCTTCCGCGATGTTGCTCCGCACTGTCGCACACAGAAATATGTCAACAACTAGACTTTATCGTTATTATCGCGGGAAGATTAATTCTTATCGTGGGGAGAATTTTTACCGGTATATCGCAAACGGTAAGATATCACCTACTCTGGGCACTCTGGAAACCATATAGCAACTCCTTTACCATCACTCAAAACACTTTAGCAACCCCATAGCACTCAGAAACCCCCAGCACAGTACGTTTTGCATGAGAAAGCACCAGTTACATTTTCAGAAAATGTAAATGTCTCACATTTATATTTAAGTATTTTTCAAAGTATGAGATGCCAAAAAATCACTAATCCTTCCTTTGAATTCCTCCTCCCAGTTCCTCAGAATGTCAGTCTAATAAAATGTCACAGTACACTGTATATTTGAAACGTATAATGTAACCTCGATTTAGTTAAGACTCAAAAAAGAGCTTTTCACCTCTTGATTCGAATCCTGTGTGTGTGTACAATGGCTAAGGCTGTGAACATCACAATGGCCTTATTGGATAGGCACAAATGATTTTCCTGCCGTTTATTTATTGCTCTTCTTGCAGCACATGTGGCTTTACTACAAGCCGAGCTACAAGTTCAGCCAAGCTGCCAAACAGCAGTGTGAATGTGATCCCTCACTACTGCTCTACAGAGGAAACCTGTGCGCCTGCTTTTGGACTTGTGCTCAATGTTTAGCTTGAAACATTAAACCCTCACATTCTCTCTCTCTCTCTCTCTCTCTCTCTCTCTCTCTCTCTGTGTCTGTCAGACTGAAACCACTGGATATTGAGTTCATGAAACGGTTACATGAAAAAGTGAACATCATCCCGCTCATTGCCAAAGCAGACACAATGACTCCAGAGGAGTGCCAACAGTTCAAGAAGCAGGTGAGTGTGATCTCACTATCTGTAGATTTGAGGGTTTTCCCCCCTGAAGTCCACCTATAATAAGGTTTCTTGCCCAAAAAACATAAACATTCAGTTTTTTTTAAGAATAATTTTCCTCCCTCTTTATGATCTGGCTGTGAAAGGAGTTTAACGTTCTTGCCATGTGAGTGAATCCTAAATAGGTTGTTAGTGTCATTTAATCTAAATGCAGGGCAGTCACATTATTGTTCAGTATTTAAATGGGATGAAATTTAATAAATGTATACTTTCAGCAGTCACAGAATCGTTTACTTAAATTATGCGGCACAGGTTTCTAAATAATTAACATTCACATCATTCCAAACATTTTAAACCACTACACGTTATTTTACAAATGTAACAATGTAACAGAGCATATTACAAAAATGCTGCCAATTGCAGACAGAAACACAGGGATATTCCTCCAGTTTTCTGCCAAAAAGGTTTAATAGCAGCATCTAAGAATTCTGCATCAAAGTGAGACATTACAGCAAAGATTGTACAATATTGGTTAAAATAGCTTATTTTAAATAGATGAAATTAAATTTCATAATTTTTTTTTATTCATAATTTTTAGTACTAAATTAAAAATTCTTGATTTTCTGATCTGGGATTGCCTTCTCAAAGGATACATGCAATGCTGGTTTAAATTAAAACAATATCTTTTAACACATCATAATTATTTTTAATAGCCTTTGTGTAAGCATTTGCACAATGCCTTAAAATTCTGTCTAGTTTGAAAGCTCACTAGGTTTTGGAACAGAGCCCATTTGTACATAGTACATTGCTTTATTTCATAAAGCTAAGAAAATCTTGTTTTCCATTATGTAATCCCCAAGGTAAACTTGCTTCTGTTTTACGTGCACGAACAAACATTCAGCCTCCATTCAGTTTGATATTAACTGCCCTCAGTGTTGAACAGCCGTTCATAGAGACGCAGGATTTATGTTGCATCTCAGCATCATGAAAGCATTCCCAGTTTAACATCTGCAAACCAGCTGAAGCGACTGGTGTGTGTGTGTGTGTGTGTGTGTTGCAGTGTTAGGGTGTTGCGAACAGCGACTGCAGTGAGAACTCATCATAACACTAGAGATAAATCTGTCCACACATGGTTTTTATGCTGACTCCTTAGAGAGTCAATGCAATCCCAAACCAGTGACACTGAGAGCCCACAGAGATTGCAGGTCTTTTTACTTGTCAGCACCGATTTAATGCTTTATTTTTCACTCTGTCCTTTTGTTTTCCTCTATTCCCAGATAATGAGAGAGATCCAGGAACATAAGATCAAAATCTATGAGTTCCCGGAGACTGATGACGAGGAGGAGAGCAAGCTAGTCAAGAAGATTAAGGTTTGTTTGGTTACGATAGTTCATGAATGATTTTTTTTTTTTATACTGATACTAGGGAATATTTTCAAGATTTACTAATTTGTGGTAATCTGAATGACTAGATGGCTTTAAGGCCCCAGTAGATTTCAAATGAAATTGAAGGAGGAATGGGTGTGATTTCAAACAAAATCGGGCCAAAACTAAGGTGTTTTGGAGATTGTTTCATTGGTTTAAATCAGCTCACCAGCATGAACCATCCGGAAAACTTACCGCTAGCTGTTCAACCATCAAATTGCTATCGGTCCATGACTGTTATGTAGTAGCTGGCTGTCCTCCGGGGCTTCAACTTCTTTGAAGCGGAAATCTGTTTTAGTCAAGGTGTGACATGAGTATAAACATAAATTGTGCCAAATTGTAGCGTCGTTGTTGTGTTATGGAAAATATAGTGTGCAGCACATATTAAATACTCATCTAAACATCTCCTGGGAGCAATGTCAACGTCAGAGCATGAGACTGATTGTGAAAGTTTAGATAGATGGGATCAGTGCTAATTTTACATATATTATTTTTATTTTTATTTTTTTTTATTATAATAAATAATTAATTATAATTATTATTATTAATAAATACTACTAAACACCATAAGTCACAGCTGGTTACTTAGGATGCAGTGATAGACCAGTTTAGTTTTTTAAGAAATACTGGGACTGGGCTTAATAATAAAGCACCACTGCTAAAAAAAAAAAAAAAGAGAAGAAAAAGTTTAGATATACTCACTAGTGAAGTTCACTAATCGACTGACCAATCCATATCACTCACCGACTGATTTTGTGGGAAGTGTCAGTGTTATTTTAGTAGCATTGCTGTATTATTAGAGTTCTTGTTAAAGTTTTGAATTAATTTTATTTTTATATTTCAGTTTTTATTTCAATTTAATGTTTTAATAATTTTGTCATTTTTATTAGTTTTTTTTTTTTACATTTATATAGCTGAAAAATTTGTTTGTAATATTTGATTTGATTTAATTTCATGTTTATTTTCTTTCAAATAATGACTTTTTTTTTTTTTTTTTAATGGTTTTAATTTTAGTTAATGATGATAACCCGACTCAGAGTGCACTAACTACTTAAATATTGGCTCCCTAATTAGGCCCACCAGGGAAATGGGTCAGAGTCACACTCACCACACACACACACACACACACACACACACAGAGAGAGAGAGAGTCAATATCAGTCACCTGACATTCCCAGCCTTTCTCTCTCTCTCTGAACATGTCTGCATGTTACATGTCTGTGTGATTTGTGTCCCTCAGGACCGTCTGCCGCTGGCTGTGGTGGGGAGTAACACCATCATCGAGGTCAATGGGAAGCGTGTAAGGGGCAGGCAGTACCCCTGGGGCGTGGCAGAAGGTAAGGGGTGAAAGATCACCTCCTCTTCATATATATGTGTGTGTGTGTGTTTGTGTGTTTGTAGGGTAGGACGGACCCTGAGGCTGTTGATCTACTCTGGTTCACAGCAGTTCTGAGTCTGACTGATCTGAATGTAGTTGTTTGGCTTCATTAGTGATGTTTGCTATGGCTATTGTTGGCGTCCCACACCGTTTGTGCTTCAGACCGTAATGCACCTCTTATTGTGCCGTTTGAATGTGGTAGAACAGTCTGTTTGCCCAGTGACAGCACAGAAAGCTTGAACTTGTGACACGTTCACCAGACGATGTCTAGCCTCCAATGAATCATCGTGTCTTTCACTTCAGTCAGATTGTATTTTATAAGACCAAACCATAGCCAGAGAGGACGGGATATCATGTATACAGTGCCCTCCAACAGTTTAGAAACACCCTAGGAAGAGAATATATAAATCATTTCTTGTCATAAGATCAACTTGCCATCATCAATGAAGACTAGTAATAATGATTTTCTCTTTGATCATAATGGCATTATATGTACATCTGGGAGGCTGGAGTGCCTGATCACGGCATTAAACTTCGCTCAGGTTTCTTTTTTCAGATTATTGGTCAGTATAGCTTTATAATTTGATTTATTATCATTTTAATTATAACTTAATTCAGGGTTTCCCAAACTGGGCTTTGTGAGGGAACTATAGGGAGTTTTTGATTTGATGAAAAGCTAATAAATAAAAAAATGTAATATTGAAGCAAATGATTTTAAAATGAAAAACAACAAAAAACAATTACATTTATTTTAAATATTTTTAAAATATTTTTTGTTTAATGTCAGTCAGTGGCCACATGACATACATGTACAAAGAGAGCTATTTAACAGAAATATTTATTTCAAGTAAATATTTTAGGTCAAAGGGGTTCAGCTGATTTGTTGTTGTTTTGATAATGTCTTTAATTAATTGCCAGTTAAGCTTAGCACACCACAGACCAATTAGAATGCAATAAAAATCAAGCATTACCAACAAAATAATCACTTTATTAGTGTCAGAAAGAACTTTTTTGCTGATAACTAAGGCCATGTTTTTAGTTTAATAAAGAAATGCAACATCCAGTGTTATTTTAGCATTATTTACTGGTTTAGGTTTTTTTTTTTTTTTTTTGAGTTAGCTTTTATTTTATATTTTTAGTTCATTTTAATTTTATTGTAATTTTTAGTAGGGTTTTTTTTTTTTTTACATTTCTACTTTATTTCGTTTAGCAAGTACTTCAGCTTCAGCTTATTTCAGTTCAGTTTCAGTTCAAAAAACTTTCATCTAATTATTTTTCCATATTTCTTTATTTTAATTAGCAAAAGTGTTTTTTAACAGTTGTAGTTAATAATAACATCACTGGAGCTAGTTAATTAAATAAAGGCCTCTTACAGAAATGAAAGAATAAACAAGTGACATCTTATAAATGAAAGGCATAATGAAATGATTGTCCTCATAGTGTGTTTAAGGTCACGTGATAAACACCCTAGGGTGTGCAGTGGGTTGGGCGATAAGTGAAAGCCTGCAGATCTGCAAACAGGAAGTGTGTGTGTTTTGACGTTTGATCGAGAGCTCCTGTAGAACGCGTCACATGATCCGCCGTGAGCATACAGTATCAAATATGAGCACAGCTGGAGCCCTGAATGAAGCTTTGAAGATGAAGGTCCAGTGATATTTGACATTTGAAGCAGAAGATCAGGATGCTGATTTGATTAGTCACATCACCAGAGCGGTTTGGCTGGAGCTGATGCCTGCATCTACTTCCCCTTCTTTCTAGACCTTTGACCTCTGATAACAGCAGAGTCGCTAAGCCAAATCCTCTGGAGCGAGCTGCACTGAGAGCAGGGTTATTGTGTCTAGACAGACACATGAAGTGTGATCAGGAGGGCTGTGGGTTTGATTGCTGTATTTGGATCCAGTGGTTATCTGTGTTTTAAGAGGGAAGGTTTGAATGCCTGAGATGCTTTCAGCAGCATGTAAGCACACAGATGGGAAGGAGGGAGAGGTCTGCTTCATTCATTCGATAAGTGACGCACACACAGCAGGAGACACAAGTCAGTGCCAGATCAGCTGCCACCTGCTGGTCAGTTTATACATTACAGTAGCAGAGTATTGATCAATGCCAGTTTGTTCCTATGGACCCTGAACTGCAGTGTCCGAGCTCTAGTTATTAAAGCATCTTGCTTGGTTTACTTTTTTTGTTTGGTTTCAATAAGTTTTTTTGTTTTATTTTAATTTTTGTTTACTTGGTTTGGTTTTTGTTTTGTGTTTGTTTGTTTTTTTTGTTTTTCCCATTTTTGTTTTCAACAAGCAGGTTATTTTTGTTTAGCTTAGTTTGATTTTTTTTGTTTTTTTGTGCAGTTGATTTTGTTTTCAACAAGTAACGTTAGGTTATTTTTGTTCATTTCTTGTTTAGCTTAGTTTGGGTTGTGTTTTGTTTTTTGATTGTGTTTTTGGTGTAGTTTATTTTTGTTTTGTGTTCAACGAATAGGTTATTTTTGGGGGCGTAATTGATATTTGTTTTGTTATGCAGGTTATTTTTGTTTAGCTTAGCTTAGTTTGGTTGTGTTTTTTTTTTTCAACAGTTAGGTTATTTTTGCTTAGTTAAACTTGACTTGGTTTGGGGGGGTTTTGTGTGTCAGTGTGTTTATTGATTGCAATTGATTTTTGTTTTGTTTTCAATGACTGTGTTAATTTTTGTTTAGGTTGGTTTAATTTTGCATTAACTTGAGTGTGAATTCTATTTTCTGCAAACTTTTGCTCCATATCATTGCGCCTGCTGCACCCATGGTACGGCACCAGAGTTCCTTGATTATTACGCCGGAATGAGAGTATAGTTCCTAGCCATATCAGCCTAGAAAATCACAACTCTTCATTTTCCGTCGGTCTTAGTACACGATATAACTACAGAAGAGTCAAGTTTTAAATAGGAAAAATATCAAAACTCTTTGGTCATTTTTGAGCGAGATGCTAATGGTCTAATCAGATTCAATGATCTGTGCTAAGCTACGCTAAAAGTGCTACCGCCAGACCCGGAGATCGGCTGAATGGTTTTCGAAAACGGTAAAACTCAACTGTTTAACTCTTGGGGTGTTGTAAAATGAGCCTATTTTCAAAAAAAATGGAGTGTTCCTTTAAATGTGATTATATATGATTAATAGCTTGCAAATCGGCATTCAGCCCAAAAGTTACTATCTTGGAACAACTTCCCCCACAGTATCTGTTTTTAATTGTAGTCATCTTTAATTGCCGGATGGGAAGAGGTGGATAGTATAATGTTGTTGCTGTTTCTTGATTCACTTTTAATACACTGGTTTTGTTGTTGTTTTCAGTGGAGAATGGGGAGCACTGTGACTTCACAATCCTTCGAAACATGCTCATCAGGTACATAACAGTGTTTCTACACCAGCACTAATACCTGATGATGGAGCTGAAATTCTCATATTTCTTCCAAGACGACCTTTCAAAAACATCCGTATTAGAGAAAGGCATCTGTGGCCTACTGTAATAAACTATTGTTTGAAATTTTGGGGTCTGTATGTTTGAAAGAATCTCTTATGCTCACCAAGGCAGCATTTGTTTTGTTTTCTATGTGAATATGTTTTAAAATGTAATTTATTTCTGTGATCAAAGCTGAATTTTCAGCATCATTACTCCAGTCTTCAGTGTCAAATGATCCTTCAGAAATCATACTAATATGCTGATTTACTGCTCAAGACACACTTATTACTATTAATGCTGAAAACAATTGTGCTGCTTCATAATTTTTCGGAAGCCATGATAAATAGAAAGAACAGCATTTATGTGAAATAGAAATCTTTTGTAGCATTTTAAATGTCTGAGATGGACATGCTGTGATATAAATCTGTCATTTATTTGTTCTCTTCACTCACAGAACTCACATGCAGGACCTGAAGGACGTGACCAACAACGTCCATTATGAGAACTATCGCAGCAGGAAACTGGCCGCTGTCACTTACAACGGCGTCGACAACAACAAGACCAAAGGCCAACTCACAAAGTGAGTGTTTTTCACCAGTACAAGCTCGAGAGCCTATTTTAAGCCTTACTTCAGGTGTACACAAACATGGCCGATACGGTTTACTGATGTCAGTTTACTGTACATGAAGCAGATATCTGTGGTTATAATATGCCAATAAAGGATCAGTGGGTAAAGACACCTAAACCTGGAGCCCAGAGCTAGACTGACACATGCTAATAATGCTAAAGTCAGTGCAGTGATACTGAGCGGCTTCCTAACAGCCACAGCGGTTCATCCTCAGCACACACCACCTGTCACTAACCCTCAAATACAGTCCAAACGCTCGCTAACAGCCATTCACTTCCACCATCACACCTGTACGGCTCCGTCTGAAGAGCCCCCATCTTAACCAAAGCATAAGAGCGGCCAAAAGTACATGATTCAGCTGCTAACATTGTTTTTTTTTCTAACACATGATGCAGTGTGAGCATGCTAAGTGTGTGTGTTTTTTGATTTTAGATCTGACACAGTTGAAGGCATGTAAGTGTCGCGCTCAAGTTCACATTTGTCTCCTCTGCTCTCTGTTTTTCCCTCTTTCTCCTCGTCTGTTCACGTTCGGAGTCGGGCGTCCTGCTCAGTGTCTTTTAGTGTGTGTAACTGCAGATCCAGCTTTGTGTAGGATCATTGTCAAACTGTGGTTCTGTAGCACATTACCTTAGATGTCCTCCTTTAATTAGTCAGTTTAAAGACGTTTATCTTGCTTTCTGTTCGCTGGAAAACTCCAAGAAGTTTCTTAAGAAGTTAGGCAACTCAGGACGTGTTCATGGCAAACTATTTTGGAAGCTGCCTGACAGGAGAACAAGCTTGTACATACCAAATTTGTGGCACAGCTAAGTTTTGAAATAAAACACTTTCTCACAGAATCTTTGAACTTCAGTTATCAAATGTTTCTTATTTTTCAACGTGTCGATCATTTTTGCTTTAATTTGTGTAGTTTGTTTTTTGTTTTGTTTTTAGAGTTGGATTTGTTTTCTTGTTTTGTGGAGAGCAGATGATTTCAGGTTTTTTTCTTTTTAGTTTTTGTTTTTGATGTTAGGTGAGTAGGTCATTGTTTGTTTGTTTGTTTGTTTGTTTGTTTGGTTTGTGTTTTGTTTTGTTGGTTTGTTTTGTTTTTGTTGTTTTTGTTTGTTTTTGCTTTAGCTGAACCTGAAACCTGAACGTTGAATGCATTTACAAGGCAGGAAGAAACACCACTGCTGTCATGAAAGTTTGAGAAGACAGCTGCAAGAAAATATCTTATTTTAATGCAACGGAATCAACTGAATATAATTCATTTATGTAGGCTCAGAAAGAGCTTAAAAAGATAACATGGAAGCTTAGAATATTTTAAAGCTTTATATATTCTAAAGCTTGTGTATATATATTCATTTAAATTAAAAGTTGAATATTGATTGTAAAAATGTAATTGCTTATGTGTAATGAATTAAGGATATAATAAATACAATTCATATAACTGTAATGAAACTTTGCAGCAGCAAAAGCTGGCCAATTTTGACTTCTAAAACCGATCCATCTTCTTAAACTCAAAAATCCTAAAAAAACAAGTTTGCTCTAACTAAACTATGTGGCCACTGAAGCTGTTTTCATGAAATGCAACACAGTTGATCTGTTGTTTGTTGGTTTGTTTTCTACTTTATTGAGTAGGACATTTTTGTTTTCATTTTTGATTAAATTTTTGCTTAGTTTTTTGTTGTTGTTAATTTTTTGTTTTGATTTGTCATTTGTTTTTCATTTTTTTGTTTTTTGTTTGTCTTTTTGCATTAAACTATGTAAAAACATGAATTTTCCCTTTCATCCATGTGTGTTACCTTTTTTTTTTTTTTTTTTTAATTTTTTTTTTTATATCCCAGAGTAATGGTAATGTGCTTCAAACTCAGTGTGAATGATTTTTGCTCTATACTGCTCCCTAAACTTTTGCTCCAGACTGTATATTGTCATAAGACTTGGTATGTACAGACTTTCAGTCCTCCATAATCCAGCTCCAGATGATCTGTTTATAATCTTGACTACTTATGTGTGTGTGATTTAGCAGCACATGTAATTGTCTGGTTAATTTGCTGTGACTGTGTGATAAGTGACGTTGGCTTTGTGTTATGCGAGCGGTGTTGATCTTGCGGCTGCACACTAACACAGCTGCAGTACAGCTTACTAACTCAACCTCACCGCACTGGGTCCTCAAGTCTTCCCATCAGGGTCCTCTCTTCCCCACTGCTCCTCCATCACAGGTCTATTTGTCTCTAAAGCTCAATCAGGCTCTTTGAGTAAATCGTCTAATGAATGTGTGTTGTGCATCCGCCCGGGCGATGCTTTTGCTTGTGTGTGTGGATGTGAACAGGAGCCCACTGGCACAGATGGAGGAGGAGAGGAGAGATCATGTGACGAAGATGAAGAAGATGGAGATGGAGATGGAGCAGGTGTTTGAGATGAAGGTCAAGGAGAAGATCCAGAAACTCAGAGACTCTGAGACGGAGGTATCACCAACAATTAACTGAAGACAGTTTCTGCTGTGTATTCTTCATCAATGATTGTTATGGAGTCTGAGTTCACTCTGCCGGTGTGGTTTCGTCTGTTCAGCTGCAGCGGCGTCATGAACAGATGAAGAAGAACCTGGAGGCCCAGTATAAGGAGCTGGAGGAGAAGAGACGTCAGCTCGAGGAGGAGAAGGTCAGCTGGGAGGCCCAACAACGCATGCTGGAGCAGCAGAAACTGGACGCTTCCAGGTACACAAACGTTAACAAAGACACAGCAGAGCTCTGCTGATAAACCTAGTGAGCTGTGTAAGGCAGAACTGCATGTGCATCCTTTATGAATAAGGAAATCCCAGAATGCATTGCATCAAGCTTAGTAGTAGTAGTTGTTTTATTTAGTCCTAAAAGACCCAACTTTTGCATCTTCTGCAAGATGTATGTCAATTTTAAAAATCTTGTATAATTTTTGGTTTTATTTTGTGTTCTTTTCCAACTCAGTTGTTAAAAATGTATTACAGTTTAAAATATATATTTTCTGATTTATTTTATTGTAAAATTTAATTTATTCCTGTGATGCAAAGCTGAATTTTCACTATCATTACTCCAGTCTTCAGTGTCACACGATCCTTCAGAAATCATTCTAATATGCTGATTTGCTGCTTAATTATTATTGGTGCCCAATTATTAATAATTATTATTATTTTCAGTATTTTTGGCTGCTTAATACTTTTTCAGGATTCTTTGAATAGAAAGTTTATAAGAACAACATTTATCTGAAATAGAAATCTTTTGTAACATTATAAATGTCTTTAACTGTCACTTTTGGTCAATTTAATGTGTCCTTGCTGAATAAAATTATCATTTTTTCTTTCTTTTTTTTTTGAGGCGTAGTAGCGTTTGACAGTTTCCACAAAAATATTAAACAAAAAAATAATTATAGATAATAAATAACTAAATAAAATACACATTTGATTTTTTTTAAAGAAATTAATACTTTAATTCCACAAAAATATTAATTAGCACAAATGTATTTAACACTGATAATAATTAAAAATGTTTCTCGAGCATCAAATCAGCATATGAGAATGATTTCTGAATGATCATGTGACACTGAAGACTGGAGTAATGAACATGTATTCAAATAGAAAACATTTATTTTAAATTGTACTATTTTTATTTTTAATAATATTAAAAAACGCTAGAATATTGACTATAATAAGGCACTTTTTAAAAAAAAAAAAAAAAAATGAAGTATTATTTTATTTCAAATGTTTGACCAGTATTGTAACTTAAAAGATTGTATAATCATTTAAAATCATATTTCAATATGTTATAAAGAGTGCCTGTCAGAGTTTATTTCCTCTAATTTCCATTTTTCTTATTTTCAATCCTAAAGGACCTTGGAAAAGAACAAAAAGAAGAAGATCTTTTAAACCACTTGGACCATCACCACGTCCTAGTTGCCAATTATACCAGCCGGGACCCTCAGTCAGTCTGTCGACCAAAACCATCAGTTTATATAAAGCCCTGTGTTTTGTTTTATTTGATTTTTTTTTTTTGATGGGTCGCTGTGTCTCTGTGCGCCCCACTGACCTGGAAACACTTAACTCTGTCCACCCATTAGGCTCTTTTTCCACATCTAAAGCATCGGTTCATTTACCAGACCTCACAGAAACTGAGAGCGCCATGGAGCGCCTAATCTAAAACAAATAAAACATACAAACTTCTCAGAGATATGCAATATTGTTAGGATTTTGAATTTGTAAAGCGTCAAATTCCCCTCCTGCACCGTGTGTTTGTTTAGTGTTTTTAGACCCGAGGTCACTTCCTCCTCCTCTCAATAAAGGCTGAATCTTACCTCAGGCATTTCTGGCCTTTAAACAACAACCTTTTTGTGGTTTCTTCTTTTCCCCTTCCCGAAATGTTCAGCTCTTCCAATATTTGCGTAATTTAAATTATTTAGCCATGGACCTTAGCCATTCATGAAATGTGTTTTTTAATTACTATTATTTTGTCAGTTTGTTTCTCATATAAAGTTCCAGTTCACTGTTTTAAGTGCTTGCGCATCTACACATCCTTTATGAATGTCACGATTTGTCCATGGATCGACATTACGCAGTAGAGGATTCATGACACGTGATGAGGCGTTTGTGAGAGATTTGTTGATGGGGGGTGTGTTTCCTGCTCTTCCTCATGTAAACTGATTCAGGAACAGTGAGCTGGCGTTCTTGGCCAGTTGATGTGTGTTTTCTCTCTATAGGCACGAGTTCCCATCAGAGCTGGCCTCCCCGAAACCACGCTTAGCTCTCGGACATGTACTTCTGCAACTTTTTTATAATTTTGTTTCTGTTTTGCTTTTTCATTTTTATTGTACAAAGTCACATAATAAACTTGTGATGAAGCCATTTGAATCGTATGAGTTGTTTTGTTTGCTGTTTGTCATTAATGGAAAAAGTCAATCAAGACAAAAGATGTGTTGACAGCTGTATGTAGTTGTAACTGATGCTTACGGGGGGAAAATACAATGCTGGGCTATTGATGTTTATTGTATGTGCGTTACATGTCATATGGAGGAGTCAGAGGTATTGTGGTAATTGACAACATGCCACAGATGCTGCGCACTGAGCTCAGTGAATGCAGCTTTATAAAGGCCAGGACATGATGGGTCTCGTTCAGGAACAGGTTTGGCAGGAAGGGGGCAGCAAATACTGCGTGAAATGTAGATGAACTGCCTCCTTTGCTTTACATTCTTTATGATCAAATTTTTGAAAGTTAAATATTAGATTTTTGGAGAAATGTCCTTAAACTCTCAATTTAAAATATTTGTATACACAAACTACTTTCAAAGTTTGTTAGGTTTTGTTTTGTTTAATTTTCAGCAACCACTATTCTAAAAAATATTTTTTATACAAGTTCTCCTATAAATTGTTTTTGTTTTCAGTAACCACAAATCTAAAACTTATTTTTATACAAACATTTTTTTTTTTTTTTAAATTGTAAAAGTTTTTTGTTTTTGTCTTTTGGCAGCCACAGCACCAATCTAAACATATTTTTATACAAATTTTCCGAGTATACAAAAGAGTTTTTGTTTTTGTATTCTTCTTTGGTGATTGCTGAAACACACACACACACACACACAAAACACTTCAAAGGAGAATGCTGAAAACAAAACAATCTAAAAAAGAAGGAAAGAAGAAAATAACATTTTTGTTGTGTTTTCAACAACCACAATCAAATTTTTTTTTTTTTTTTTTTTTACAAATTCTCCAATGAAGTGTGTTTTTCTTGTTTTTACCATCTAAAACTTTTATACAAATATATTTAAACAACAATTTTAATACATTTTTTGTTTTATTTTTGGAAACCACCAATCTAAAACTTTTTTTTTTATATATATATATATACAAATTCTCCCTTGAAGCGTTTTTGTTTTGTATGTTTATTTGGTGATGGATGAAAACAAAACAATCGGGGAAAAAAAAACATAAGCAAATTCTCTTTTGAAGTTTGTTTTCAGTTTTGTTTGTTACAGTATGTTTTCAGCAACAACCTGTCTAGAAAAGTAGGTTTTGCTGTGCTTTCCAAGTTCTTGGCATTTCACTGTTTTCTCTTTCTGAATAATTGATATTGGCCTAGAGATACTTAAAGAAATGTTTCAGGTTCAATACAAGTTGAGTTCTGTGGACAGCATGGAATACTGTCACAATAAATAATGCTGTTCTTCAGTTAATGTTAAAAATGCATGTATATAATACCCTTACAGTGGAAGGATGGGGTAGGATGAATCACTGGAATATTTTTTTTTTTTTGTAATTAGTCACAGATATTTTGTCTGTATAAACTGAGGGATGAGTCTGAATTTTCTGTGGTAATCAGCATGTGTCTAGAGTTGAACTCGTATTGAACTGGAATACTAGTTCTTTCATCCAGAAATGGTGTAATTTCAGTCATGGGATCTCAGTGAGATGAGCTGCACCAATGCATGTGTGTTTGGTCTTTCTATCACGTAACCTCTATCCCCATTTTAAGTGTAACTCTCAAACAAATGGAGACTTTGAACTAATGGAGTGTAATCAGCGGGAGGACTCGCTCATCAGGTGATGTGACTGATCTGAATCCTGTGATTGGCCCACCGTTATCCCTGATCATCAAGATACATGTGGCTTCAGCCAGTCAGCGCTGACTCTCATTTTAACATCATAGGAAGCCTAGGCTGGAATATGTGCTCTCTGAAGACGTGGTAAAGATTTCCAAGAAAAGTCAATGTGCCGAAGGTTCATGAATGGATACTGATGCAGTAAATACAGAAAAAGACCCTTTCAAAAGACCAGCTATGCAAACAAGAGATAGATATAACCAGCTATGCTTACATCATAATGTAAAACTGGGTCCAGTCAGGGTCAAATTTGGTAATATCGCTGGTTTGGTTTGGGTTTTGTTTGTTTATATGATTGGTTTTGTTTTGTTGTGTGCTTTTTGTTTGTTGTGGTGTTTTGTAGTTTTTGTTTGTTTTTTTTTATTTGTTTTATTGTGTGCTTTTTAGGTGTTTTGTTGTGGTTTTGTAGTTTTTGTTTGATTTTTTTTATTGTGTGCTTTTTGTTTTTGTTTAGGTGTTTTGTAGTTTTTGTTTGTTTATATGATTTGTTGTGTGTTTTGTTTTATTGAGTGCTTTTTGTTTTATTTTTGTTGTGTGCTTTTTTTTGTTTAGGTGTTTTTTGTAGTGTGGTTTTTATTCAGGTGTTTTGCATTTTGTTGTGTTTTGTTGTTTGTTTGTTAATATGATTTGATTTGTGTGCTTTTTTAAGTTTTTTTTATATGATTTCTGTTGTTAGTTTTTTGTGAGCATTTTGTTTGTTTAGGTGTTTTGTTTTGTTTTGTTGTGGTTTCATATTGTAGTTTTGTTTGCTTCTTTTGTTTTGTATGCTGTGTTTACTTGTTAGTTTTAGTGTTTGTTTGTTGCTGGGGTTTTTTGTGTGTATGTGTGTGTGTGTGTTTTATACCAAATCCTTGTGCCCCAGGACAGTAAATTTGTAATTCATATACATATGATTTGAATAAGTTGGGAAACTATGAGGATCATTCTGTTTCGGTGTGCCTTGAAATAAATCAAATATCCGGGGAGTTACCTCTTTTTCAAGACCTGTTTTGTGCCAACCCTGTTCAAAACGTTTAGAGGTTGAAAAAGAATTTGTGCATGTTCTCAAAAATAAATAAATAATGAAAGCATATTTTATTTTATTGTAAAATTTAAATTAACAATCTATTTACAACACAATCAAGAGGAAAGGGGTATTTCTGGGCCATTTTTAAAATTTCCTTTTATGTGTATATTAAAAAAAAAAAAAAAAGTTTCAACAAACAAATGGTCAGAAGGTAAACAGACAAGTAAATATGTGTTTCTGTAGCCAAAGGTCAAAGGGTTTGAATGCATGAACTGATAAAATGCACACCTTGAATGCAATGTAAGTTACAGTGGATTCAGTCATGGAGACAAATGTCACCGTGTCCTGAGAATGACCCACCGTAAACTGCATTTTAATCGGCTACACCGATGCAATACAATATAATTTAGTGACCCCTGTTTGCCTCTTGCACACAGAGCATGTGGTAATGCACTCTATAAAGCTGAGCTTAATGTCTGATTAGGCCTGTGTCCGTGTTGGCTGGAGGCTGTAGTGTGTGAGAGGTATTTAATGGGGTCCCTCAGCGCTCGGGCCGATCAGAGGACGCTCTTATGTAACCAACACAATGCTCTTGATTTGATGCCAGAGCTGGACACGTCCTGCCAAACACAAGGCCTGACCGTGACATCTGATTGAGCAGGACAGACAATGTGGTCTGGCCAATCCTAATGTCCTGCCTCATAATGACCTCATTCCCATCAGTCTCGGGACGACATGGCTGTAGATTCATCAGCCAATCAATCTGATGCACTTATGCATGACTGTAGCATGTTACTATAGCATGAAGTCAGTATTTGCATATTAACTCCATCCTATATAATATTATACACACTGATGTTCAGAACTCTAGATAAAAAAGCATGAGTGAGGTCATATTTGTGTCTGTCTGAATTAGGTTGCACCACCTGTAGTCTCTCGCTATGGATACAGCCCTTTTGTTAGCAAGAAATATAATTACATCACCCGGTTACATTCATTCCACTTGCTCCTGAACCCGCTGAACTCAAATTATTGTGTGTGATCTCGGGCTTTACTGAGAGTTTCTTTTGAGAACTTCTTTTAGCTGTGCAACACTCTGAACCTCAAGTACACTTGGAAGTCTACAACAAGGATTTAGTTGGCAAACATTTGCTGTCGACACAGAGCCATGCAGTGGATCAAAGTCTAGGACAGGGGTTCACAAACTTTATTACTGTTATGTTTTTAATTATTTATAATGTAATTATAAAAATGAAGACAAATATATTACTGTTGTACAATAATTTCAATTGTACTGTACAAATGAAAACATATTTAACTATAATAATAGTTTTATTTTACACTATAAGTTACTTATGTTTATGTCTTAAATTATTCATTTCGAAACATTCAAAACCTCAAGCTTTTATTCTGGTTAAATACTGTTAAAAGCTTGCGTTGCCAAATGCATGTTAAACTCACAGCACATGCAAAGATGGAACTGACTGCATTTACTGTTAAACCAGGTAACAGTCTTCATATCATTAACTAAAAATAAAATAATGAATAAATAAAATAAAAATGATATCAAATAAAATAATATAAAATAAACTAAAATAATAAATAAAATAGTATAAAATAAATATTAAATAAATAAATAAATAAATAAATAAATAAATACTTATTTTATTTAAGCTAGTTGCCAAGTCAAGGTATCATTTTTTTCATTTCCTCAGCTTAAGTACTTAAAAAAACTAAAACTATATAAACTAAAATTAAAAATTAAAACTTAAAATAAAAAAATCATATGGATATTAAAAAAATGAACAAAAACACAACAAAATTACTAAAACTTTAAATTAAAATGAAAACAAAATATCTTAAAAATTCAACTGAGATGAAGTTTGATTGAGATGAAGCGTCTCTTTTCATCCTTCTAAAAAAATTAAATTCAAAATATTCTGGAAAAACTGTAATAGTGATAACTGATGATAGTAAGATAACACAGCTGTGAAACCAGAGACTCTTGAGATGCTGAAAACACCGGATCACGAACTGCTCACATGAACACAGTGCTGTGGTTCACTCTATATAATTATTGAATTAAGTCACAGCCTTTGATTTGATAATCATTTTAATTTTACATGCAATATAATTTTTATTATTAGCTTTTAATCAACTCAGGAACTCCCGTCAGTTCCCCGGTGAACCCTGGTCTGTAATATGCTCGCTGATTAATGGCTAAATCTTAACATCTCAACAGCTTAACATTAACAGTCATTCATTCAAATCAAAGTCTATCTAACCGAATTTTCCCACCAAACATTCATCTTGGTGTGAACACAGCCTTCAGTCTGTGTACTGAGGATTTTTCGGTGACTCTTTTTGCAGGTTACACTCTTACACCAGTAGGTGGTGACAAGTTATAGGCCTATGTTTTAATAAGCGAGTCATTGAATGAGTCACTAAACCTATTTTATATTCAAAAACACTGATTTATCCAGGTTTCATTTACCGTTTGCTTACTGTTTTATGAATACTGTTAATTCTGCCATTCTAATGTTTTCACAAACTGTTTTTGCATAAATGCATATCCATATTTAGACTCGAGCGTTGGTCAGAGATGCGTGGCAGTTGAATTACTGCTTCATTCAAAACTACTGTACCTTCATTGATGGAGCAAAAACAGGCACAGGGAGTATTGTTTTTAAAATATATGTTACTCAAGATTAACTTCTTGTTTGTTGAGCTGAGATGTTGATTAAAGTTTGCAGCTTTGATAATGGCAGGTTATTTGTGTGATAATCAGGCATATGGGACTTGTTAGGCCTCTTATAAACTCCTCAGTAGTTGTGAGGAATTGGTACTGGATCACTGCCACACACAGACAATGCCAAATATGTGAATTTAACACATGAAAGTCAATCAAACCACAAGCACACCTTGTTCCAGAAATAGTTTAGCTGGGAACATTTAAACACAACAGGCAACTTGTGGTCTGCATGCAAAATAATTCATATCAATTATTTTATAGCATTATAGTCATAAATGCTTAAGATATTGTGAGATTGGACTTTGTATAGTTTTACTATAATCTTTATTTTTTATTGAACAGCTAAATGTCCCTGATACGAAACTATTTTGAATCTTGAGGAAGATTTTATCTTGTGCAATCACAACCAAGAATCATCTGGCATTCAGATCAGATGCTAGTGGCATTGAATTGACAGCAGCTCAAAGCACACTGTGATAATTACTTTGACACAAGGTTTAGAGTTATATAAACGTGTCCTCATCTCTCCTGACACACTTGCACAAGCTATTCAGGGTATAACTGAAGAAAAAAAAAACATAACAGGGTTGAGGCCAAGCTTCTTTCAAAGTAGAGTCTGTAACAAGAAATGGTTGCAGTGTGATTTGTATTTATGTCAATACAAACTAAAACTGTAAACATCACCTTCCCAACGAAGAAATACTTGGTAAGGGTAGGAATGATGTATATCACACAATCTTTCATTCGGTTTTTATACAGTATTCAGTACATAAATTAAACACAACACGCCTTCCAGAAAGACATTTAAGCTCAGATATGCTGTAGCCTACTTACTGTTACACTCCTATTACTGCATGCATCAATAAATGGGAACAAAATGTTCATTAGGGAAGAAGTAATCACAATAGCTCCGTGTCTCTATCAAGTGTCATATTGGGAGAGTCCGAAGACAATGGGCAATAATAATGACAGGAGGCCACGCCCCCGTCGACTGGACGCCAACGCCGTTTGATTAGTGCTTTGAAATAGCTTTTGGAAGTCCGATTCTTTCGAGAGTCGATTCCTTCGAACAGATCGATTCGTTTGAGTTGTCACTCAAAATTAACTGAATTCCACGCGCGTAAATTTTTATTTTTTTTGCATTTAATTTAATATGTTTGTCTGTTATTACTATGTTTTCGATTTATTTGTATAAATTTGAGTATATTTTGTTTTTTATATATTTTTTAGTTTGATTGTATCATAATTGAGGCGCTGACTGTTTTTTGCTAATTAATGACCCACCTTCTTATATGTGACCCTGGACTACAAAACCAGTCATAAGGGTCAATTTTTGGAGAAAATAAGCTGAATAAATAAGCTTCCATTGATGTATGGTTTGTTAGGATAGGACAATATTTGGCTGAGATTTGAAAATCTGGAATCTGAGGGTGCGAAAAAATAAAAAATACTGAGAAAATCGCCTTTAAAGTTGTCCAAATGAAGTTCTTAGCAATGCATATTACTAATCAAAAATGAAGTTTTGATATATTTACGGTAGGAACTTTACAAAATATCTTCATGGAACATGATCTTTACTTCTTAGCCTAATATCCTAATGATTTTTGGCATAAAAGACCTCATTTTGACCCATACAATGTAGCCTATTGTATTGCTACAAACATACCCGTGCTTTCAGGAACGCTCAATGAATTGATTCGATCGAATCATTACAAAGAGTCGGCTCAGAAGAAAGATTCGCAAAGCCTACCTCGACAGAGAAACCGCGCTAGAGTTCACTTCAGTTCAGTCTGCCTGGAAGCGCGTTGATATGGACGCTGTTCCTTCATGAGACTGAGAAAACGCGGCGACTTTTGCACGAACTGACGGGGATAAGAGGTCACAGCGTGTCATGTTTAACGAGAGGAATTAGATTAGCGTTAAATATCAAGCTCAAATATCAAGACTAGTCTATGTACCATCGGGATCTTCCACGCACAGTGCGCAGCGGGTTTCATTCTCGGTTCGCAAACTGATTCACCGGGACACATGGGTGGGAATCTCGGGTGCCACCGGTCCATTCCCAAGGACCCCACGGATTTCTGCCAGGGCAAGCGCAAGTTCAGCGCGGCATGCAACTTCAGCCACATACTGGTGAACCAGGAGCGGCTGAACATCAACACCGCCACCGAGGAGGAGCTCATGACTCTACCGGGAGTCAATCGCGGGGTGGCTCACAACATCGTGGAGTACCGCGAATGCATCGACGGATTCAAGAAAGTAGAAGACCTGGCGCTGGTCAGCGGGGTCGGTGCCACGAAACTAGAGGCTGTTAAACTAGAAATCTGCGTGTCGAGCAAGAACAGCTCGTCTAATCACTCGCCCTCGTCTCTGCGCAAAGAGCAGGAGCACCTGCCGTGCACCGGCGTCAACATAAACACCGCCACGCCGCCGCAGCTCATGAGCGTCCGCGGCATCACCGAGAAACTCGCCAAGAGCATCGTGGAGTTCCGTTCCGCGCACGGTCCGTTCCGGAGCATCGAGGACCTGGTCAAAGTGCCCTGCATCAACTCGTCTCTGCTGGACCGCATCCGCTTCCAGGTGTTCGTGGAGCGCTCCAGGACTCCTTCCACGAACACGAACGGAGGGCTCACGCACCCGAGCCCCACGTCCTTCAGCGCTGGCAGCGAGGAGCTGGACGCTCCGCTTGGAGGACCGCCGCTCGTCACCTCTGTGCGGCCCTGCGTGGAGCCTCCTGCGGGCAGCCGCGATGGGAAGCCCGTGGTGCGAGTGGCCACCTGGAACCTGCAGCGCTGCTCCAGCGAGAAAGCCAACAACCCTGGGGTCAGAGAGGTCGTCTGTATGACCCTCCTAGAAAATGAGTGAGTAAATTACAACACTAACAAAGCATGTTTTATGCTCTATGATCATGCATTTTTAGAACATGTTTTTTAGACATGTCATGGTACCCTAGTATGCTTTGAAGTATCATGATGATAATACCATATTTTTCTTTTTTCCCCCCCAATGTTTTCTTTGAGTTTTTTTTTATTTACATTACAATTATAATCAATACTCCCTCACAAAAAAAAACAACTATAGGCCATATAATGAGTCAAAAAACTTTTTCCAGATTTCCAGAATTGACAGTGAAGGAATAAAGTGTCCCATATTTGTTCAGTCCATAAGTTGTCGTTTAATGCAAAGAAAGAAAGAGGTTGCCAAAGAGGTACATCTTACAAAAAGAAAAAAAAAAAAGAATAAATAAACACACCAAGTACACACTTTCAGAATACTAGTCTAGATAACATTATAAAGGAACTAAAACTAGTGGTAACAAAGACACACACACACACACACACACACACATATATATATATATATATATATACACACACACTTTAACAAGGAAAAAGGAAAGAAAAAAGGAAATAACAAATATGGAAAGATATGAAAAGAAGAGAAGGTTGAGGTCGGCTACTCCAATACCATATTTTTCAACACGTACCATGGTTGTACCATGCTTTTGACACTCTTCCACGGTAATACCATGGTTTGTGGGTATATACCATAGTAAATTTGTATTAGCCATTTTCTGATGTGTTGTTTTAATATGCAAATGAAGCTTAATGAATTAAAAATGCATTAATTTGCATACATTTCCAAAACAGAAATCTGAATGTTGGATAAAGCCAGGTTCAAAATTATTCTTCATTTTGTTGACACATTATAGGGGATTTTAGATATCTATTGTTATCATTCAGTAAAACATAAAATAATGTAAGCAGCCTGTAATAAAAAAAAAATCACCATGATTGTAGGTTTAAAATGTTATATAACTATAAATGAATACGCCCCTCTGTGAAAACCTTCAGAATACAGATAGGAATACAAACTGGAAAGTTTGATGTAAGTGCTACTGAGCCAGATAGATGTAATGAAACAAACAAGTAATTGTGTGTTTGTAGATGTTTTCTTTCCATCAGTTTGAAATAAGACATGCTAGAAGCAAATAGACCAAAATAGAACTAAAATCCCTTTTTCATTTTTTTTCAGAATTTCGTTTTATCCAACAGAATCTCATTAGATTTTTTTTTTTTTTAGTGAATTCTTGTTTGATCCAATTTGTTGGTCAAATTCTGCAGAAATTCTATGAGTGTTTCTAATTATTAATATCATGATTTTTTTGCAGTCTACATAATCTGAAGGTTTCATTATTTTCAAATCCCATTCTTAGTTGTTTTTAGGCAGCTTTTCAGATGTTTGTGCACTGAACATCAACAGGGAAGAACGAACCGTGTGTTGGGTTAGTGGTGTAAGTGATATAAGGAGTCCAGCTGGCTTGTGTTGCAGTCTGCTGTGATCTTCAGTGGATGTTCATGATAAAGCCACATCTGACTGCACGTTATCTGATTTTAGCCAAGTCCCTGCCCATGTTTTATTGCATTGATGGATTCTAAGATAAATGTTTATACTATTGGTTGTTTTATGGCACACACACACACACACACACACACACACACACAGAGTAATTCACTCAGGGTGTTGCTGAGGTACATGCCCTCATTCTTGTCATGACTCAGGGAGGGCTGTTATATAATCATGTTCGTATGTGTGTGTTGAAGAGGGTTGAAATAGTAGTAAGAAATCTCTTCTCATTGGCAGAGAGAATACAGTGTTATGAATGATATAAGCGCTGAATGCTGTACTCTATGTAACAGCAATGCATGTAATGCAACCATTCCTATAAAGAAAGCAGTGCCTCCCAACCAGGAGGCTCATGTAACATTCTCAAAGAGCATTTGGAAAGATTTTGATTTTGCTTTAAACCTACTAAACAGAAATATTAATGCATTAAAATAACTAGTTGTTATTGTTTAATTATTAGTGTAGCAGAATATATTTGCTGCTTGACTGCATAAAGAGCAGTTATTTTTTTCCTTGTTTAAGGGTGACTTGATGAATGATATCCAGTATAGAATGAGTAAAATGAAAGCCTTTCTGGTTTTGTGTTGATGAAGCAGTGCTGTTGACTAAAACTATTACAAATCGGTTTCAGTAATTAAAAATAAAGCTGAAATAAAATGGTAATAAAATAAAATAATAATAAACAAATGAAATGGTATTAGAAATATTATTTATATCTGAATATCTGAAATATTAGATTAAAAAATAAACAAAAAAAAACTTTAATGAAATTTAGAAATGTTGACTTGGCAACTTACTGAAATAAAATAAGCAGAAGTATTACAAAAAAGTGAAAAAAGAAAAGAAAGAAAGAAAACAGAAGCTATCAGAATAAAAGCTAATTCAAACTATTAATCAATATTATAATAGTAATGTAAATAATACTAAAATAACAATATGCCTAATGGATAAAGCTATAAGACAAAAAAGTTTGGGAATCACTGTTTTAGAAAAAAAATTCTTCTTAACTGCCTTTTTCTTATTTTCTCACTTATGGAAAATGTAAGAATTTTTTTTTATTCCTAAAAATTCATCTTAAGATAATTGGGAAGCTCCCTTGAAGTGTTTTCAACTGAGTTTATCAGTGACTCTTCAGCAAGAACCGTCATTTATTCAGATAAAGACGGTAATTTTCTTAATAATAATAATAATGATAATCTGTTCTTAACATATTTGAGAACTACTTTAGAATTTTTCATAAATTGCACTTAGTAACATTCTTAGGAACTTCTTGGGATTTATCTTAAGACATTTCTAAACTCATTTCTGAAGAAGTGAATCCGGCCTCTGATCCATCATTCTACCACACAAGGTCATATGCAGATACAGAACTAATTTTGCTGTGCTGGAAATATTCATTTTGACACAGCAGCATATTGCTGCATTTAAAAACTCAAGTCAGCTTATAGAACAGCAGCAAGCGTCTCTCAAGGTCGCTTTATCACTGTTGACTGACTTTACAAACTTATTCCATTTTTTTGAGAAATCACATGAGTTGTAGAGTAAATAAAACTGTATCAAATTCAGCCATCTCAAAACAACCCTTGAAATGGAAATGACTATTTTCTTGAAACCCTAAATCAAACATCCCATCAGATGCTTATTTCTCAAATCGTTCCCTCCAGCTGCCTCCATTACACTCCTGCTCGCATGACTGCGGGTCGAATCCAGTGATACAAGATTGGTCGAGAGGAGAAGACATGAGATTTAACATGAAATGGTAGTAAATATTGATATAAATAGCAATGATTTACACCAAATCTGTTGATGAATGCAGTCTAGTGTGACAACCCTTGAGAAACCCGAGAATCAATACAGCCTCGGTGATGCTTTGACCTTTTGACTAGATAACCATGAAAACTCTCTTAACCGTCTGATTGGATTTGATGAGTGAAGGTCTACTGGAGAATTGGTTTTCCCCACAACATTACCTACAATGGTCAAATGTTTCCCACAATGATATACTAATACATTAGCACTGACATAAACAGATTGGCTTTTGAATGTGTATTTATAAAGAACACGTCCATATGTTTGCGGTTGGTCAAATTTTTTTTTTTTTTGACTTTTTTTTTATTAAAGTTGCCTTAAATTGATCAAAAGTGACAGTAAAGACATTTCTAATGTTACAAAAAAAATCACAGAATTCTGAAAAAAAAAAAAAAAAATCATGGTTTGCACAAAAATATGAAGCAGTACAACTGTTTTCAATATTGATAATAATAATCATGTTTCTTGAGCTGCGTTTCAGTATATCAGAATGATTTCTGAAGGATCATGTGACACAAGACTGGAGTAATGATGCTGAAAATTCAGCTTTGTTTACAGGAATAAATGACATTTTATTATATATTTAAATCGAAAACAGTTATTTTAAATGTGATATTTCAACTATTTTTTTGGTGTTGATTGTGCAAAAACTCTCATAAACAAGCTGCACCAAAGTTTAATACTTTAAAGTAAGGGTAAACATCGCAGACAAACATCTCTATCTAGGCGTCACTGCAGGTCTCTTAAAGCCGCCCGTCTCCCGTCATCAGTACGGAGTCAGCAGCCATCATGTTCACCACACAACAGATCCTTCAGCTACTGATCTGATCTCAGTTTTGGGTTTTCGTGGTAAATTAAATGTTATCTGTTATCGGTGTAAAAGCACACATTAAAACCCACAGCGCTTGAGATGTTTGCTTAAAATGCTGGGACGAATCTCATCTGTTAAACACACAGGGTGGAGGAAACCACCAGACGGCATGATCAGAGGTTACTGTAGTTCACTCCGGAGAAAAGAAGAAGTGTACTCAGAGACGGCCTGTAGTAACCTCACCACACACACGTGCGTACGCAGCCAAACAATCTGACTCATCTGCGGATCTGTCAACTTCAGCTCACTTTCCGAGTGTGGCACATGTGTTGAGTCTCCATGGTGCTGTACTACATTATGATGACCCATCTGCAGAAAGACGGTTTCAGATCTCTAATCGCACGTCATGAAAGGATCATCTTCTTGTTTTGCTCGGAATGTCAGTCTGAAACTATATTTGACATTTTCTGGAGCAAAAGAATAGTGCAAGAGCATCATTTGACTTAATTTGTCATCTGACAGTTTATTCTTTCCCCAAAAATCCAAGTTTTCCGCATTCCACATTTTAATAGTTCAATTAAATTTGAATTAAAAATTGCACTGCTTATTCACACAAAGCCAGGCAGATATACAAAACCAGCCTATTAACCAGTCTTCATATTTCAAAAGTAGTCTTTTTCTTTTTCACCTATTTTATTGTCCACCAAGTGAAAATCATGTCAAGAAACTCATCAAATTTGATAAGACGGATCAAATCAGGGTTTAATCAGGGGAACTTCTCACAAAAAATGTCCACACAATCTTTTGTTCATAGCCTTTCTTCATTCAGCAAACACACAACGCTCTCAAAAGACATGCAGCATCTATAAATTTATATATATACACTGTAAAAAAAAATTCCGTAAAATTTACGGTAAGAAACTGGCAGCTGTGGTTGCCGGAATTCTACCGTAAAAAATACGGTAACAACATTTTAGGTTCTACGTTTTTAACTTAAATTTACAGTTAAATACCGTAATTTTATGAAATGATATAATGTTAATATACCAACCTATTGAAGTACTGAAATCGGTTTTGTACCTTTGAAATACACTGATAACCACCAAATGCAGGTGGTGGTGAGAGAGTCACATGATGAACCAGAGCCCATCACAAGCAGCTTTTAAATAATAACATATAAAGAAGGTGCACAGTGTCATTCACACAAGCACTCAACACCATCATGGTGAGACTCATTAAACTGAAATATGCGATAAACATTAATTTAACAACATTAGATGTAACATACAACCCTAATAAACATAACTGATAAGAAAAAACATAGGTCAAAGAAAAAATATCAAATTCAAACAAAATTTGAAATGCAACGCAGGGAATTCTGGGAACTTCAGTTTACGGGTTTTCCCCGTAAATTTTACAGGAACTTACCGTTAACCATTTCACAGGTTTTTACTGTAGCATTTTCACAGTTTTTTACCGTTAAAATCATGGTCATTTTTTACAGTATACCTATATATATGACCAAATATCTAATAGCGATGCCTCAGCGAACATGAGTAATATTGGCTTGCATAGGATGTTGGGGTCAGTCATTTTGCAAGAGCTTTCATTTTTATTGCAAAATTATATTTCGAAAGGTTTCCTTGCAGCAACTGTTAAGATGTTGACATGTTTGGGTTGTTTGACGTGAATGAGAGACTGTGAGAAAAGGCAGTTGCTGTTGATTTATTCCCAAGACTGACCTCAGGGTCACACGCGCGGCTGGATCAAAGTCATCGTTTTCAGTTCTCTGGAAACCTTTCCTTTTCTGCTGACACAACGCAGCATTGCGGCGTTATTATAAAAACAAGTGCTGGAAGTGGCACAATGTGACAGGATGTGTAGACCTGTTTGTCTATAGGACATTTTTTCCATCCTTTTCCTTTAACGCTGTAATGAACTGCCAAACACATGAAGAACTGCAGACTCACCGGTTACATTTTGACAGAGTTGGACCTTGTCTGGCATGCTCTTATTGATTGAACCATCGCTATGGCTGTATTAGCACTGAGCTGTTCATTTGCAGTTTGTGTTTTGTTCTTGTAGTCTTTAGAATGGTTTATAATGCTTGGAGAAACTAAAAGCCCTCCGTTAGCGTTGACTGTCTTCTCAATGACAGCTGCTCGGCTGACGCAGGAACTCCTTGGAAGACTGTGATTTGAAATCTTTCACATGTATGTTTTTTTTTTTTTTTAAGTTGATCACTTCCCACATTAATGTGAAATGTGGCATCAAATCACTATGGCACCAAAGGAAAATGAAATCTGTTTGGCGGGTTTATCTGAAATTATAACCCACAAATAGGCTGACGTTAAAAAATGAGTAGTTGTTTCTTGTCTTTTTAAGTCAAATTTAGTGTTTGCTTTGAGTTCTGGTTTGGTTTTATTGTATGTGTTGTACAGCTCTTACATAATGCACCGATGAGATATCATTGTACCGTTTTATTAGGACATTGCTGTTGTTACTTTAACCTTTGACCCTGTCTGTAACATGCAAAACTTTTAGGAACAGAGTTGTTTGCTTATGTAAAAGTGCTAATTTGTTAATATATGTAAATAATGGATTTAAATGGACTTTCTTCTAAAACTGAAGAATGTGTAGAATGATTTGGATGGAAAACTGGCCGACCAAGATCAGCTCCGAACCAGTGTATTATTTATATACTATTAGCATTTACATTAACATTTAATTTTGTAATTTTGTGCTTTCCGATGTCCTTTTATCTTTTTTTTTTTCATTTTAGATTCTCTTTAGATATATTTAATGATAACACTGCTCAGAACTTTGAATGCATGCATCTTCAATAGAAACCTCTTTTCATTTTTATTTCAATGACAAAATCTAGAATACTTTAATCGCAAAAAAATACATCAGCTAAATTGAATAACAGTGTGTTTTATTCTGCTTGCAAGACAATTGAGTTTGATTGCATTATGCTGCCAAACCTCTAATTTAATGTAATTACAATCACATCACTATGCCAAACAGATCAAGGATGAGATGATATGAGGAGATTGTAGCTGGTTAATGGAGAACTTGGTGTTGTTTGATTGCTTGATGACTAATAGTGTGTTACAGGTCTCACACAGTGATACTGGTTCATGTTCCCCCTCTGGTTAACACAGGCTGCATTACTGCATGCTTATCTACAGTGGATTCTCTTTCCATGCCTGTTGAGTCATATACTCCCTCACGAGCACATTTCTTCATCATGTTTGTGGTTTTGTTGAATACTTTGCATTCTGTTCAACTGGGAGTCAGAATTTCCAGTTTCCTAATTGGAAAAGTTCAATGGAGAGCCTCTTGACATTGGATTTCCTTCCTGGAAGCTTTGCAGATTTGCAGGTGTATGACAACATTCAGACAAGGTGACTCACAAAACACACGGTTAATGGTAAACTACACCTTTTGAGCAAATAAAATGTATCAATGAGTCTCACTTTGTATGATGATAAAAGCTGTTTAACAAACGTTTGCATGCAGAGACCTCTGTTGATAACTGGACACCTGCAAAACAGGAGAATTCGCATTCTGCTTACATATTCCTCAGTCTAAAACGAGCATTTGTTAAGCCAAAATGCAGAAGCATCTTCTTCCAAAGTTTGGATTTCTGACTGCATACAATGTCTGTTTGATGTCCAGCAACTTCTGCTGGCCTTTCGGTCAGAGTGAAGTGATAAGGAGGAAACTGGAAGTTCAGTAAGCATTGTTTCTCATTTCACATGCAAAGAAGGTGTTTACATAGAAAGTACAGAAGCAAAATGCATTCGTTTAATTCAAAGGTCAGGGAGCGGGTGACACATGCTAAAACTAAAGAAAGACTGAACGCAACATTGCTTGGTAACACTTAGCAGTGATGTTCTGTACATGAACTCCAATTAATGCAATAGCTACCACGAACTAACAATGGACAATACCTTCACACCATTTATTAATATTTGTTAACGTCCATTTATACATATGATAATACAATTTTTAACATTTCGAGTTGTATTAATTCACATTAATGTATTTTGAACCAACATGAATTCAAAATGAACAATAGTGTATTGATATTAACCTAGATTAACGATAATAAATGCTTCTAAAATTGTTACTGTATTTCAGGATGCATGTGTTAACTAATAATAACAAAGTGTACATTTATAATTATTGTAAATTAACATTTTAAGTTGAGTTCAGAGGGGAAAAAATCTTTTTTTTTTTTTACATGACTGTTTGGCTGAGAAGGTATACCAGTCCAATGTTTTATCAATAGACAAGTCATTTTACTAAATCAAAAATAAATTCATAAAATACATACTGTAGGTATTCACTCATCAGTCAGAAAGCCATTTATGTCTGCTACACCTTATATAATCATTTTACTGTGTTTAATGTCTATTAATGTTTATGAGATTTTATTATTATTATTATTTTATGAGTGAGCAGCTGCTTGGTTTTCAGTGTTAAAGTTTATTGATCCGAGTTTTGATAACTGGTCAAGGTTTCAAAAGATCAGAGAGTTTTTATAACACACACACACATACACACACACGTACGTTTGTTTCTGTGAATTGTGGGGACTTTCCATAGACTTCTATAACTTTTATACTGACCAAACAATATTTTCTATCCCCTAACCCTAAACCTACCCCTTACAGAAAAACTGTTTGCATTGTTACACTTTCAGATAAACATCATTTACTATTTTTAATATTTTTTTCCCTCGTGGGGACCGCAGGCCGGTCCCCACAATGTCAAAAATTTCAGGTTTTACTATCCTTGTGGGGACATTTGGTCCCCACAATGTAGCATAAACAAGTACACACACACACACACACACACACACACACACACAGAGTGTGCTCACCTCTGAGGGAACAGGGTGTTGTCTGTCTGACTATTTGTTTTTTAAACAGGATCTGTGTAATCAGTTTCAGCATTGGCTGGAAAATAAGGATGGATTCTCCCCTGCTTTCTGTTTTTCTGTTTGTCTTTCTTGAACTCTTTCTCTTTCACTGCAGCTTGACTTGTGACCCCAGACCAGGAAGGTTTTATTATCAGAGATAAATTGAAGAGTGTAATTTCTGCACCAGCAGCATCAGAATAGCCAAAATATCATTTCAGTCATGTTTTATGAACCCTCTCCCTGTCTCCCATTGGTTTAAAAACAGGTAGTCCCGCCCCAAACTCACTGCATCGGTTGAGCCGATGTTGCTGTGTCGGGCTGGTCAGGATACTCGAACTAACAGAGCACTGAAATGGTTTTACAATAGACAGCTACAGTGATTGTATATTTTTAGACCCATAAGTCTATCAGCCTCATAAGTGTGGATGTTTTGATTTTTCAATGACTTTTTCTGCAGGTTACTTTGGTACATCAGTAGCTGGAAGTATGAGTGAGTCATTGACTGATTCACTCAACCGATTCGCTCAAAACATTGACTCACTCACATTACTGTATATCGATCAGAGACACACAACATGATTCTGCTCTGAATGGTTTCACTTGAAACTATTTTTGCTATGGGCCAAAAATACACAAATTGCCTGGAAATAAAGCACTGCATGATGTATTTTTGTAGATCACATCACATCACCCTGATTCCCTCAACAAAAAGCTAATACTGTAAAAAAAAAAAAAAAAAAAAAAAATAGTTGTTTCAACTTAAAATAATTTGTTACCCCACTGACTTAAAATTTTTAGTTTATCCAATTAAAATATTCCAGTTGTCCCTTAAATTAACATTGAGTAACTTAAAATTTCAAGTTGACTAAACTAAAAATTTTAAGTCAGCGGGGTGACATTATTTTAAGCAGAAACAACTTTTTGGAACAATTTTTTTTTTTACAGTGGATTTTGGATTATTGCAGAAAAAAAAGTATGATTCTTATGCATTTTTTTCTCATAGTCTTCACATATGAACACAACTTTATGATTTTTTTATGCCTAAATACAATCACTAGGAGTAAAAAGATAAATTTAGGTTATTAATGAACTACTCCACGGTCACATGACTTCAACGTCACTATCACTGAGCTTTTGACAACTCTTTCACTCTTTATTGAAGAAGATTATCACTGAAAGTTTGTGTTACAATAGTTTGCAAGAGTGCAAGTATAAACAGGCATTTATTATTCAGCCATTTAACCAACAAAAACATTCGGAAAACCTTTTGACTTCAGTATGATGGAACCAGAAGTGCTAAAATGCAACTAATTTCTTGGTTTGGGTCTATAAAAATATGTCCCGCAGCATTCCTGCAGCTCTCTATGACTGCTAGTGTAGGAATAAGGTATTTTAACCTTGAAAAAATGACTCCATTCAGCTAAATCTTGCACTTGTATGTGTTTTGTTGTGTATTGATGCACTGGGAGAGCCTGCAGGACTGTTCTGTTCTTCCTGACAGTACAGTATAATTGATTTGTGTTTATAGTTGCTCTCTGAGCTCTTTCATTTCATGTCGACTTCGTGGCTCCAGTTTGAAGTTGTAAAGCTCCAGTGTAGATAAACACCACTGTAGCACCACCAGTTCACCTCACAAGAGGTCAAAATGAAGTTTTACACTGCGGTAACGTCCATTGGAATATACAGTGTATGTTTTGAATAGAGAATGAGTGTGTATGTCTTATACGCTCGGACACTTATCAGAATGTCATTTGTATTGTGTCAGTGGACCTGAACTGAGTATTCATGAGTGATGAGCAAAGCAGTTACAGTGAATGCTGGGGTGGGAAGCAGGTCTTTAGCAGGTCTTTCTAAAAATCTTCTATGGAGAATGTGTCGAAATATTGAGAAAACTTCTCTTTATGTTGTGTTGTGTTAATATTTTGAGACATTTTCTTCTTTGAAGATTTAATAGACTCAATATAGTGTCCAGAAAATATAGTTTCTGCTTCATCATTGTAAATTATTACATTTGAATTATATATTACATTTAGTAACATATTTCTCTGTCCTCAGTCCTCCAGAAGCAGTGTTGTTATTGTCAACTAGAAGCAATGCTAATACTATTAAAATTATTTTTGTTAATTGAAATGAATCTGAAATAAAATAAATGAAATGAAAAAGAGAATATAATGAAAGCTGAAGAGAATATTTGAATATTTAAATATTCAAATATTTAAATTTATTCAATTTAAATTTTTTAATTAAAAATGTAAAGAAATAGTTAAAAAAATAAAAGCTAAAAATTATAAAAATGTGAAAAGCACATAAGTACTAAAACTTAAGCTAAAGATAAAATGAAAACTGAAAATCTAAAAACAAAAGCTAATTCAAAATATTAGTAAATACTATAATAATACTAAAATAACATTGTCCTGGGTAAAGCAAATTCTCAGAAAGGCTTTTATTTACAAAAACAAAACCAAAAGTGAGGTGAATGTCCTGGAAAGTTTTGTGTAGTCCATATGGCATGAAACAAAACCTGGGTATGTTGTTGTCATTATGCCAGGACAGAAACATTTGACGGGTTCTGAGGACAGGCAGTTCTTGACTGGTGTGTCCGGTAATGGAGCTGACCTTCCTGATCATTTTGTTAGCATTGCTCCCAGAGGATCATCATGTACAACAGCACTACTGAGGGGTGTAATCACCATAGACAGTGAGATCATATTCAGATTAGGGTTTGATCAGTGTTTCAATTCTCAAGACAGCATATCTCATCTTAACTTCACACACTCATTTAATTAAAAGCACAGCTTTGACATTTCTGCTTATGTGTTTGTGTTTGAGAAATTATCACTGTAATATTCACAAAACCATCTGCTGTTTGCTGTATCATATTGTTCGAGCACTAACCAGGAGAATTACTTTCCAAAACAAACAGCTCAACGGTTATTAGGGATGTAATCGTCAACATTGCTTCCAGAGCATTGTCATTACCTCCACTGTCGTCACCTTGAGTTTCATATCATGTTTGCAAGATATAATATATAATTTATGCTGAAGGGATCCGCCGCACAGCAGGAGGGGAAAGTGCTGGCAGGCTGATTTTAAGGAGGCAGTTGATGATTGTTTGTTGATCTGTTTGTATGGTGGGACCCACACCTTGAATATATGCCATCTGTTCTTAGTGTTAATTTGACTGATTTAATATCCAGTTACTGTACACACACACATATATATATATATATATATATACTAGAGGTATTATGACGGAGTCTCACATGCCTTGTTTTTCTCTCTCTCCAGCATTAAGCTGCTAGCTGTTCAAGACTTGGCCGATCGGGAGGCTCTAGACAAGGTACTGTTACATTTCTACACACACCTCTTCCCTTCAGCACTCTGTTACACAGTAGCCTCACATCTTGCACTTGTACACTGTGTCTCTATAAAGAACCACCTGATCCTCCTTGTTAAATTTGTGTGGTTTAGTGGTTAAAAATCTCCAATATACTTCAAATCAAAGAACAAATGGGTGTGCCATCATTTCAAACAAATGTTTCGGAAAACTTTATGCTGGCTGTTAAAGAATTTCAAATACATAGACCAAGTGTCAGAAAATAGCGCAACTAGATGTTTGCGGAGGTACAAATCCAAATAAATTTTCTCCACTGGAGAATTGATTTTTAGCAATAACTTATAAACCATTAAAGACAGACCTTACTGTGATCTATGAGGTTGTTAACTGAGGGTATATGCTTTTGCTCAAACCTTCAGCCCACACTATTTCAACTTATGTTTTAAATAATCATGCAAAATTCCTGGTGAAAAACCACATTACCCATAATTCTGAAAAGAAATATTCACCAAACTCTAAGTTTTTTTAGGTTGTTATTCATTCACCTTGTTTCTAGTTGGCTTGGTTCATGTCTTAAAGGAACAGTCCACTTTTTTTGAAAATAGGCACATTTTCCGACTCTCCAAGAGTTAAACAGTTGAGTTTTACCATTTTCGAATCCATTCAGCCGATCTCCGAGTCTGGCGGTAGCACTTTTAGGGTGCTTTCCCACTTGGTTCGATTGCCTGGTCCGAACCCGAGTTCGATTGCTCCCCCCTCCCCCTGCCCCTGCTGGACGGCGTTCATATTATTTTATTTGGGTCCGAACCGCGGTTCGTTTGCGTCATCAAGCCAGCAGCTGTTTACCCCGTTGCTTAGTAACGACGGCGTGGGAGAAGTCGGCAAAATGCATAACATTGCTCTCTGCGCATTTATATATTTACGTTTCTGAACCGTTCATTTTGTTTACAAAGCTTCAGTGCATAAACCACTTACGTCCGTCTTACGAATGTACTGCTAATGCTCTAAAGAACGCTGAAAGCGAACAGAAATGAGACATACAGCTTTCTGGTTGGAGCGCATCAACCACGCTCGTCAGGAAAGTGAGTGAAACACACACAAACACACATTTTTATCAAATAATACATCATTAATAGCGGTTCACTTCCGTGAATTGGTACGATTGCGTTCACATCAGCAGCGAACCGTACCGGAGTTCACATGAACCCGAACCCCAGACCACCCTTTTTAAGCGGACTCGGGTGCGGTTCGTGGGTGCGCACCCGAGGTCGGAAGACAGCGTTCACATCATCCAAACGAACCGAACTCTGACGTCAGTCGCACCCGGGTGCGCACCAAAAGTGCTAGTGTGAAAGCACCCTTAGCGTAGCTTGGCATAGATCATTGAATCTGATTAGACCGTTAGCATCTCGCTCAAAAATGAGTCTCAATATTTTTCCTATTTAAAGCTTGACTCTTCTGTAGTTACATCGTGTACTAAGACTGATGGAAAATGAAAAGTTGTGATTTTCTAGGCCGATATGGCTAGGAACTATACTCTCATTCTGAAGTGAATATTAATCAAGGAACTTTGCCGTTTGCATTCATGGTGCAGCAGGCGCTTAATGATATTACGTGTACTTGAAAGTAGTCCCCAGCTAGGTAACTAGTTATGATAGAGCTGAAAAAGTGGAGTGGTAGGGTAGGTGATTTGGTTCAAAAACATTTTTTGTTCTGCTGGTTGAAAGTCTCTTCATATCCCGATAGCAGTCACTAAGTTAAGAGCTCTAAATGTATTTAAATGGTCTGTGAAAGGCATAGGACCGTAAAATGCTCGTCCAATCAGATTTCCCGTTCTGAGGGCTATGATAGGCATATTTTTATCTTTAGTTTGTATAGGGTAAACATTTATATATAGTATACTTATAGTTAAAATCTGTTAGTAGGTTAGTTGTGTATAAGTTTATAGTGTTTTACTTCATTGTTGTATGTCTGTATTTATGTAGCACTGTGGTCCTGAGAGGCACGACATTTCGTTCCACTGTATGTCCCCACATGCAGCGGAATGACAATAAAGCTCAGCTTGAACTTGACTTGAACTTGAACTTGAACTATCCTACCTGCCTGTCAACACGCCCTGTTCGTGCATCATCGCGCGTCATCAGTGAGTTTCATTACACTATTGCAGAGCGAGTGAGAATGGAAGGTGTTATTATTGTAATATTATGCGCTTCATACTGTAATGTTTTCTCACCGGTGAATGAGACATGAGGTAATCCGACAGCGTTGCGTTGACGCCGTCTCTCATCGTGTCACTGGTTAGACTCTGGTCTGCCGGAGCGCAGTCATGTGTTTTGGAGGAGGTGTGGCTTTGGAGAGTGATTTGCAGGGAGGGTGGGATCTTATGCTTTCAAAGCTAGCTTGCTATTGCTGGTTCATCACTCTTAAATGAAGACAAATCTCTATGGGAAAATTTTTTCCCTGTACCAGCACCGCTGAAAATGTGTGCCAGCAGCAATGTTGGACTCTGTTGACATTTGAGGTGGCGAGTGACACATCAGTGCACCAAAGTTGAGGTTAATATCAGGTATCTTGCTCACAACATACTCATCCAGACAATGTTATTAACCTCACAAATATAAAAAAATTCAAATATCAACTCAGTGTTTACAATCCTTAAAGCATGAATAGAGTGAAATATTAAATATAATTCAGGATTACAAAGGAAAACACAGTGCGAAAATGAGCATTTACAGTGGGTACGGAAAGTATTCAGACCCCCTTAAATTTTTTCAATTTTTTTATGTTGCAGCCTGATACTACAATTGTTTAAATTCATTTTTTTTTCTCATTAATCTACATGCCGTACCTCATAATGACAAAAGTGGAAACAGAATTTTTAATAATGTCTGTAAATTTAATAAAAAGAAAAAACTAAATATCACATTTACATAAGTATTCAGACCCGTTTACTCAGTAGTTGAATCACCTTTGGCAGGAATTACAGTCTCGGGTCTTTTTGGGTATGATGCAACAAGCTTTGCTCACCTGGATTGGGGGATTTTCTGCCATTCTTCTTTGCAAATCCTCTCAAGCTCGGTCAGGATGGATGGGGACCGTCAGTGGACAGCCATTTTCAGGTCTCTCCAGAGATGTTCGATAGGGTTCAAGTCAGGTCTCTGGCTGGGCCACTCTAGGACATTCACAGAGTAGTCCCTAAGCCACTCCTGTGTTGCCTTGGCTGTGTGCTTAGGGTCATTGTCCTGTTGGAAGGTGAACCTTCAGCCTGGTCTGAGGTTCTGAATGCTCTGGACTGGATTTTCATGAAGGCTCTCTCAATATTTTGGTTTACTGAGCTTTTCTTCTACTCTGACGAGTCCCTCAGTCCCTGCTGCTGAAAAACAGCCCCACAGCATGAGGCTGCTACCAGCACAATTTACTTTTGGGATGGTACTCTGCAGGTGATGAGCAGAGCTGGTTTCCTTCAAACATGATGCTTAGAATTGAGGCTCATCAGAACAGAGAAACTTGTTTCTCAGGTCTGAGGGTCCTTTAGGTGCTGTTTTGCAAATTCCAAGTGGGTTTTCATGTGTCTTCACTGAGGAAAGGATTGAGTTTGGCCACACAGCCAAAAGCCCAGATCGGTGGAGTGTTGCAGTGATGTTTGTCCTTCTGTAGGTTTCTCACATCTGCATATATGATCATGGAGCTCAACTAGAGTGACCTTCAGGTTCTTGGTCACCAGTCTAGACAAGACCCTTCTCCATCAATTGCTCAGTTTGGCTGGGCGACCAGCTTTTGGAAGAGTCCTGGTTGTGCCAAACTTCTTCCATTTGAGAATTATGGAAGCCACTGTGCTCTTGGGAACCTTCAGTGCAGCAGAAATTTTTTGTGCCTCGATACAATCCTGTTTCTGAGCTCAGCAGGCAGTTCCTTTGTCCTAATGGCTTGGTTTTCACTCTGATATGCATTGACAGCTGTGAGGCCTTTTATAAAGAGCTGTGTGCCTTTCCAAATCATGTCCAATCAAGTTATTTTACCACAGGTGGACTCCAATCAAGGTGTAGAAACATCTCAGCAGTGATCAAGAGAAATGGGAGGCACCTGAGCTAAATTTCAAGTGTTGTTGCAAAGGGTCTGAATACTTAGGTAAATTTGAAATGTCAGTTTTTTTCTTTTTAATAAATTTACAGACATTTCTAAATTCCTGTTTTCACTTTGTCATTATGAGGTACGGAGTATAGATTAATGAGAAAAAAAATGAATTTAAACAATTGCAGTATCAGGCTGCAACATAAAAAAATTTAAGGGGGTCTGAATACTTTCCGTACCCACTGTATGTCAAGTGTGAAAAGCCTATATCTCTATCATTTTTTTTTATATGTATATTTTAGCCTCTCCCCTCTATTTTTTACCTAACCTACTAAAATCATGATACTCTTCTATTTTAAAATGTTATTTTTATGTGCGGTGTCCTTCTCAGCATAACCACACAAAGCACTGTGTGTGTGTGTGTTGTGTTTGAGGTCTTCTCCGCTTCTCCGCTGATGCTGGGAATAGACTAGTAAAGTAGGTTAGCAGAGCAGCAGTTTGACAGTGAGAGGACTAGGGCAGAATCAACCCATATTTCTCCCCTCTCCTCTTTCACTCGCACTCTATTTCTGTTCTGTCTCTCTCACTGCAGAGTAGAGAGCTCTCCTGCTTGCCTTTCTGGGACATACCTTGTTGATTTGGCGTAGCATAGTGGCTGAAATATAGGGTTAGTGATGGGAAGGTTGCTGGTTCAATCCCTGCCGAGTGCGAGCTTTGAACCTGATCACCATTGGACCCTTGAGGTCCAGGGCAGTTATCCCTGTGAAGGGGAATATGCACCGACAGCAATTATCAATAACAATGTGACCTAAATTAATTATGTTTTAATGAGAGTAGGCTATTTGAGGCGACATGAGTAACTGTTATCACTGGCACTACGCTGAGGTCAGCCTTTATGCAAATGTGCAGTAATTTATTCACTCAAAATTTAAAGGTGACATATCATGGAAATCTGACTTCTTCCATGTCTAAGTGCTATAATCGGGTCCCCGGTGCATCTACCAACCCAGAAAACGTGAAAAAGAACAACCCAGTAAACTTTTTTGGTAAGCTTGTGAAAAAACGAGCTGCTCAGATTTTGCTCCCCCTGTGACATAGAAACCGCCCCTTAATTTGCACGTTTCCACCCACGGCGTCGCCATTGTGTTTTTGCAAGCAACAAAGGTGTACCTGTTTTAACGCCATGGCAAAAGTTCGAGCAAAGCATGCTAACTGCTCTGTCTTTGGCTGCACTGATGAGCACAGAACACTGCTTAAGAGTCCCAGCCTCAGAGGAGACAAGAGAGCAGTGGATTTATTGATTTGTTTACTGTATATTACGCTGCTGCCACACAGATACAATATAAAAAAAGAAAGATAACATAGTTTAGTATTCACATGCCGTGTGACAGCCGCTTTCTGTGCATGTGCGCACTAAGAAAACCACACATCTGAAGTTTGAACTGATATGGGTTTAAAACGCATGAATTCAGCATGATAGACATGATAAACAAAACCATACAGATGTTTTTAGAAGAGTATCTGAGGTATAAGCTGTAAAGGCACAGTCCTATTCTGGAAAAAGGGGGCGGGGAGCAGCAGCTCATTTGCATTTAAAGAGACATGCACGAAAACAGAGTGTTTCTGCTTCCACTCAAAATAGGCATTTTCAAAATGATAGAATAAATGATCTGTGGGGTATTTGGAGCTGAAACTTCACAGACACATTCTGGGGACACATGAGACTTATATTACACGTTGTAAAAAGGAGCATAATAGGTCTCTTTTATATTAGAGTAATTTTAATGGTAAAGCACTGTAAAAATGCTACAGTATAAACCTGTTAATTGGTTAATGGGAAATTCCTATACTCTATACAGTGTAAAACTGTAATAGACTCAATGGGACATTTTTAGTATAATTTAACAGTAAAATATTTTAAAAAAAGAGCAGTTTTTGGAAGTAAAAAGAGAACTTCTCTAATAATTTACAGCAGAAAAACATAAATTTATATTCCCAGAATTATTTTTGAGAAAGCTCACATTTAATGTTTTTTTTTTTTTAGTGAAATAATGGTGTTTGTTTCTTTTTTTTCTTATATATTTCAGTAAATATTTTTTTAAACTGTAAATTTAAGTTCAATCTGTAAAACTTGAAATGTTGCTATATCCACCCTATTTTTCCTGTAAGAACAGTGCAGAGACTTGATACTGCAAACTAGTATTTCTTATCATATTATTTTTATGAAGGAATGATTTCATTCATTCATCATTCATATTTTTATGTATTATATTATTTGTATGTATTATGTTATTATTATAAACACACTGCTTTGCACAAATAGTTTTACCATTTAAAACTATTTGTGCACTTTATTCTTCTAGTTATTAACCTGTAGCGGCTAATGAATTGGAAGTCTTGCACATTCACAGAAAATAACATACTTACATGTTGCAAAATAAGATGGAAAAATGTTGGTATAAATAATGTTGGTCGTTTTCACTGTAAATTTCATGGATTTTTTTATTGATTTATTTAGTGTACTATAGAATGCTTTGGAAAAAAGTGTCTGGCAATTTACCATTTACTATTCTCTGTTTGAAATCTTCATGTTTATTCCTTCTCTTTGCTGTTTTCTCTTTCTTCTCGACTCCATTACGGTGTGGCTGAGAGTCATATGGGGCGTGAATGAGTGATTTTAACAGCGCTGCTGGTGTTATGCCGCAGTGAACCCGGCGTGATGTTCTTTCCTCTAGACTGCTTTTGCAAGTGCTGACTGTATGGACAGAGATGAAATTCTCTGACTTCTGGCCCAGAATGAAATGGTGTGGGTTTCTGAATGCCTCTCTGGACTCCTGCTACAATCTGACATTAACTCTGTTAAGACATCATTTGGCATATGATGGAATGGAATTGATGCTATCCATGGAATGCTGACACTTCTGATTAATGTTATGAATTCAAAGATAGGAAATGATATGTGTTTCAACATGTATTTTTTTGTTGAAACAGGAAGTTGGGATATAGTGAAGTGCTTGTCCTTTTTTGATAGTCTAAGTTTTAGGCCTCAGCCCAGAAAAAACCTCATCTTGATACTGCTGTGACTACATTCTTATTTTAAAGTGCATTTTATATGTGCTTCAGCAAGAGATTTCATCAGTATTTGTGGTCTGTTTTCCTGGAAGAATCGTGATGGTGTAGATTGGATGGAGGTAGATCTTGAAGGCAGTGGTAAGAAACATTCAGCATACGTCAGAAGAGTTATGCTATTTTAATTTTAAAAAAGTAATAAAAAGCAAACATGTATGGTTGAATCGTTTGCAATATAACATGCATTTAGTAAATTGCATTGCATGCTAATTTTAAATGTGTATAGGCCTGCTGAAAGTTTATTTTGCGATCTCATAGACTCGGACAAAAAGCCACGAGGCATGGATTTAGATCTGAAGAAGGCAGAGGGATTGCTGGGCTGTTTGTTTATAGCTTGTCTTGGTTTCCATGGAGTTTGTGGTTTAGCTGTTTCTCTGCTATAAACGCATATTTCCACCAAACTCCTCATGACCAAAGTGACTTCCCTCAGACATCAGAGCCGTGAGTCATCATCATCGAGTTTATTAGCGGGCAAATTGGACCTCTTGTTAAAAAAACTCACACTTCTGACTCTTTCTACTCATCTTACTCAGTTTTTCCGTTTGTGTCTCTTTCTCTCAGTTAGAGCACAATATTGCATTGCATGCTTTCATGGAAAGTACCCAGTGAAACTGAGCGTTCTTTGAATTTGCTACATATCTGTTATAGATCTTTAACTATCTCTCTTTCTAAGGGTATGAAACAGTATTGATTCTTGTGTCCTGGTTGAGGTCAATGTGTGGGTGGCATAAAGAATGAATGACTCAGAGACGCCATAAATATTTTTATATCTAGACTGTTATTGCATGGTCTCTCTGAGTAATATAAAAATATTATGATCCCAGGCTATCAATCATTATCAGAAAACTTCCCCAAAATATTGCCAAATATGATTGTGAGTCACTCTCATGCACTTGTATCAATTGATCCATGTCACTTTACTTAAAAAAAATAAAATAAAATGCAGATTATAAACTTTTCATGCAGTGCTAAAAGAGATTGATATAAATAGTTAAATCAATCGTTCGTTTGTTCGTTCGTTCGTTCGTTCGTTCGTTCATTCCAATAGTTGTTTTGGAAGTTTATTTGTTATGAGATGAATAACAGCATTACAAACTTTTGCAATAAAATACATAATATATGAAAAAATAGAAAGAAATACATTTTTCCAGGAGTGAATGAACTACTCATTTCTTTAAATGTTTTTAACAAACTAAAAGATACGAACACTTTTATTTTTATATAAATATATTTATATGTTAAGGTTATTGCAAAGTATTGAAATATATAAATATTTTCAGTAACAATTTTCACAAGGCCTTGACCGATTTGCAGTGATTTATTATTTTATTTTATTTTATTTTGTAACATCAGCTTCTCTGCAGTACTGTTAATGTTCACTTTTTGCTAAAATAAAAAACTTAAGTCCTTGTAATATAAACTTGTTTTAAGTATTAAAGTACTAAAATCATTAAAACTGAATTAAAAATAAATTAAAGCTAAAACTAATAAAAATTCAAATGTACTAAAATTAAACAGAAAAAATAAAAGCCAATTCAAAATATTTATAAATGCTACATTTATATTTAAAAATATGTACATATTTATAATAGGATATAAATAATGTTAAAATAACTCTGTTTCTCTTGTGGATCTCTCTTCAGGATTACAGGTAGTGTAGTTTTTCACCAATACTTTGACTATTAAAACACATTCTATAGCTAGAACTGTTATTTGTGCAGTGGGCAGAGTTAAAGAGTGACAGCTGCCAGTGTAAACAGTGATGGTTCATGTTCACCAATGTTCACCATCATCATCATCATCATCATGTGTGGGAATCTACTGGTCGATCGCCTCGCTTGGTTAGCTCTCAGTGTAAATTAGATTGTACCTGCCTTAGCGAATCCAATGACAAACACAATGCCAAAGCTCTGTCTGGCCTTATCACCTGTCTTTAGTTACAGTAACTCTTGGACACCTGTCCCTCATTGTGCTATTTACAGATTTACTGGAAAACAAGATCTCCAGCAGAACCCACGAGATACAGAGCAGACACACGTTTGGCACCTAACTTCGGGAATTTTTTGCGGGTTTTGTTTTAGTTTTTGGTGTGTTTTGACATCAGTGGAGAGGTTTGTTGGTTCTACACTCCTCCAACACTCTTTACAGATCAGCTGATGATAGTGTTGTTTCTGCTGAAGCTCTGGCTCTGTCCCATGGTTCCCTGCAGGAAACTCTCCTGGTTAATTATAGAACAGAACTGGGGTGGGGTGGGGGGGGTCGGAGGTAATGGGAATGTCAGATGTAGTTATCAGATTTCCCAGCTCCTGTGGACGCACTCGGCACGTACTCTTTGCTAGAATAATGCCAGGTTGGGTTTGCTAGAAGATTCTCAGATCTGTTTGCGGACTTACCAAGGCTTTGGCTTCTCTGAAAATGTAAAACCCAGCATCAGAAATCTGCTTCAAGTCCTGTAGGAAAATGACCCTAAACCCTTTGAAAAGCACACAGGAATCTAAGATCTACATCTAAGTCTTACTGATGAGGTTAATTCATGCAAAAATCATAATTCTGTAATCAATTAGTCAACGATGCACATACATAGAGCTCATCAAATACGGTAAATGGAAGCTCGAACATGGTTGCTTGGCTTGCAAGAACAAACATCTTTGATTCTCAATATGTAGGTCAGTAAAAGACTAAATTAAATCTGTGCATCTTATGAATCAAGCAGCTTAATCCAAGTCATGATTTTTTATGTCACAGCAGGTCTGTCTTTAAAGGTTTAAAAGTTCTTGTCAATCAATACCCATATGGTGAAAACGATTGGAAATTTTAATTCTGTAACCTGACAGTCGCACTCTATAATGCCAAATTTACAATGCAAAGGTGGCACAGATTTGAGCTGCCATTTAGGAGTCTTTAAACAGATTTAGTGTTGCTCAGAGGTGGCATGAATGCATTTACACTGAAATTACAACTGCACACTTTAATACTTGGGATTGACGTCTGAGCAGACATAATTTAGACTGGCTTTTAAGCAGCATTGCATCTTTAGGCTACATTTTGGGCAAGCACAAAAGCTATGTAAAGGCACCTTAATATTGGCAGAAACCAATGTGTACATATGCACTTGTATTAGGAGTGTCATTGAGGGCTATAGGAAGCACTGAATTACTGTCTTAAATCTTTTAAGAAAACCAAATTTAAGATTTCTCTGTGTAATAGTATTTTATATTTTATTTGGTTTTTCTCTTTTGACCCAAGAAAAATTGGCTACATATGTGAATAACAAAGATTTCAATTTCAGTATGTTTTGCAGATATGTTGAATCATGAAAAATAAATCAAAGCAGTAAACGGGGGTAGTCCCCGTAAGGAAGTGTAACTCTCTTATCATTTTTCACTGCTAATCAGCTGTACTTTGTGTTTGTTTGCATCAGTTTTGTGCAGAGCTGAATCAGCCCACTCTCTGCAGCGTACGCAAGTGGAAGAGTGCCAGAGGCCTGTGGAAATGTGCCGTTTCAGAGAAACCCACCGGACAGTCCAATAACGTAAGCATAGTTCCCTGTAACACGTATCTACACACACGCATACATGCAAACTTAAAGGGGTCATGACATTGATTTTTTTTTTTTTTTTTTTTTTTTATATGTTCCTTGAGGTTTACTTATGTTGTTAAAGTTTTTTGTACAAAAAAAACAAATAAATATGTGGTAAAATTTATTATTTTCAACCCTCATTCTGACCCTCTCTCTAAACTGACCTGTTTTAAGGGGCGGGTCCTTTAAGGCTTATCAGTAATCAACCACTGTTACGATTGGCTAACGTCATTGCATAGGAAACAGTATCAACGCCCCCTCAATATCGCATGATTTGAGTGTTTTGACAACATGATCAAAATAAAACGGTCATTTCCAGACAAAGCACTATGAAATCATTTACTTACGGTTTGTGATGCAGCTACAGTCAGATCTAGAATCAGATCTTCATCTTTCAACAAATGTTTCTTTGTGAACTCTCCATGACACTGTGCCTCGTTTACAAAACAAAATCTTCCGATCAATCCTCAGACACGATCCGGGATGCCATTAAAAATAAACTATCCACATGTTAGGGCTGGGAAAATAAATCGATGCATCCCGAATCGAGAAAGGATTCAGCATCGATTCTGAGATTTTCCGAATGCATTGCGATTCTTTCTCGAGTCGATTCTGAGCTTAGTTTTGAACAGCAGATGCCACTGCATGCTTTAGAAACAGCCTACTCTGCTTGTTTCCAAATCCTTACACACGCTTGAACTTACAATAATCATTCATAAATTTCGAAAAGGTTGAAGCAAATTACAAGGGTGTTCACATTGGGCTGTGTTTATATTAATCTTGCGTCATGAAAGCATTCCGAGCCGAGGTGAAATTACATGACTCATGCACACAACGCACAAGCGCTCTTCAGCGCTCCTCTTCATTTGAGTGTGCAGATAAAAACTAGATTAGAGCGCCATCTGCTGTTAAAATCTAAGTTCAGAATCGATTCCAGAGAGAATCGCAATGCACGATCCACTATCCACGAATCGATTCTGCATCGATTTATCTTCACAGCCCTGTGTTCCTTATGCTGGGATCCTTCTGATATCTTTACAAAGACGTTAACGAGCTATTTAAACTAAACGCGTCAAAAAAAATGTTCTTTCACTCCATTTGTCCTGACGACAGACTCGAGCGTGTGGACCGAGTCAGAGAGTGAATGCGCATCTGTATACTGTATCCAGTGTAGACGAGATAGCGGCAGTGATTGTAATTTCTATTTGTTTTTGACGCGACGCGACACTCGCATTCAGCGTGATCAAGTGTCAAGCCCCATTCACACTACAAGCGACACGCAGCGATAAAGCGACACGATCCCATTCATTTCAATGGAGAGCTGGCGATTTCCAGCGACACGAGCGACAGTGAGCAATAGTGACCGTTGGCGACCGGATAGGGCGTGTCCAGCGACGCGACAAAGTTCAGAATCCTTCAACTTTATGCAAATGAAGAGCGACTTTCGGGAGTGACAGCCAATAGGAAAGAAGACGGTAGCGCTCATGTGATTGTTCTCCTCTCAGCCGTAGATAAACATACTCAATGGAAGAAAGTAGGCTCTGTTTCTCATTCGTTTTTGTTTGTATGTATGGATTTAATTTAGATTTAGATTATATTTAGTATTTTGCCTCATCGCCAGCCCCTGGCGATATGCAGCGACAAAAGTCGCTGCTAGCGTGAACAGGGCTTCAGCCGTTAAGCGACTGAATATCAGTGGGCGGGGCCTATGGTGAGAAGAAGACTATTCGTCGATGTCTTGCTCTGGAGGAGGTGTTTATGCAAATGACTGAGCCCAGGTGATGCCACTTTGCTCCTCAGATCCAAAATGATCCGTTTTTGGAGCTTGATTAAATAAATATTTTGTTTATCCACCTTTTTCTTCAACGCGGAAGTAAGCCTATGGGTGAGACTTCCGGTTCATTAGCCACTATAGGTAAATAACGAGGAGAATAACAACGTGCAGTAAATGCTAAAACTGTTTGCACTACAAACCAGTGTGATCGTAATTAAGATAATACATTAAAATAATATGATAAGACACACCAATTTTCAATATCAAGCAGCAAAACCAACTGTTTTGTACAGCTAAAAATAGCTGGACGTGGATGAGACCGGAAGCTAGACCCATAGAATTTACAAATGGCCGCATTTTTTTGCGTTAGGAAAAAGGTGGATAATGAGGAGGACGTTTTAAGCTATGAAACTTGCGGGATGTTTTAATGGTACAAAGACCTCTTATATGCCAAAAGATCAAGGCAAATTTGATTTCTCATGTCATGATCCCTTTAAATGTTTAACTAGCAAATATCTGCGGCTACAGCATACAGAATGCTAATAAAAACAGACTGTATGCAACACTTGCCTTTTAAGGATGAAGAACATGAATAAAGCCATAACACTTAACCAATAGTTAAAGATCTTGACCGTGTCTGGATAAACACAAGATGTTCTCTGGATAGCGCTGTTTACCCACACAGGAAACTTGTGGCAGATATAAACTCCACAGAAACTGAGCTGTCATGTAGGATAAATGAAAGAGATTTTGCAGGAGAATGTAAGCTCTGGTCTGCTCTTCATCACAGAGCGTTACTGTAAATATTAATATGAATCAAGGTGCTCTGGGATGCATTAGACCGGATATTTTCCTCTAGTTGAGTTATGTGTGATAACTCATTACCGCAATGTGTTTTCAGAGAAAGAAAGTGTCTGCAAGTCTTCTAAAAATTCAGGTTCCTGTTTTAAGAAGTTTGTGTGGGCTGAATCCTGGTTCTCATTTCCACAATCGCCATTCATTTTCAATACAAACTCCACACCTGATGACACTTTCAATAGAGATGTGGTGGTGTGATGCACGTGAGCGGTGTGTACTTTTCCCCTGATCTCTTATCTCTGCTTTCTCTGTGCATATAAATGGGACATCAGACACAAAGTCTGTCTTCCTACATGTAAAAACCAAACTGACACAATGATCCGGTGGCCTTAAGCTAAACGCACAGTCACATGAACAATCCACAATTCATACACCTCTGTCTGTGCAAATCTGTGGCCTCTGTGTGTTGTTGTGCTGCTGGGAAACGCTTCACTTGTCCTGTCTGGCGGCTATTGTTTCGAAAGGATCATGAGTTATTTTAGTATCGTAACTTACTACCATACTGTTTGTTAATATTGTGAATTAGCTTTTATTTTTATATTTCCAGTTCTCATTTTAATTTTAAATATTTAAATTGGATATTATTTCACAATATTACAGTTTTTACTGTATTTTTGAATAAATAAATGCAGCTTTGGGGAGCATAAGAGACTTCTTTCAAAAACATTTAAAAATCTTACTGAACCCAAACATTTAATCATAAATATAATTCAATGTATTATCTTTCTTGGATTTCTTGGAGCTATTTTAGTATTGTTATTTACTATAATAGTACTTATAAGTAATATTTTGAATTAGCTTTTATTTTTCAGGTCTCATTTTAATTTTAGTTTTAGCAATTTTATGATGTGCATTTGTCATTTTTATTAGTTTTTGTTTATATTTCTGTTTAGGTTTTATTTCAGTTTTATTAATTTTAGTTGAAAAAAATTAGAAATATTGCCTTGGCAACTAACTGAAATAATAAAAAAAGTTTAACTTTTGCATCTAATATTTATATTAATATTTTATTTCAGCTTTATTTTAACTAATTAAAACCATTTTAAGTTTTAGTTTCATATAACAATAACAACACTGCACTGGATGAAATAAATTCAGAAAATTCTGCCATCATTTACCTCAAACCTATATGATTATTATTATTATTATTCCTTTGAACACAGAAGGAGATATTAAGCAGAATGTCTTGACTGTACTTTTCCATACTTGTGTTCTCAGAGAGGTAAAGGCCTGAACTATAACAATAAAGAAATAGTTTGAAAAATCATTGTAAATGTAAATTAATTTAAATGTAATGTAAATTTAAAATCCATCCTGCTTTTAAAAAGCTTGAGCATTTAAAGCGGCAGGCTGCACTGCATGATTATAATAAACAGAACATATGCAATGGTGTGGATGCTAATATAGTTATTGTTATAGTTATTATAGATATTGTTCTTGGTGTGAACAGGCATTAAAGGTGCAGTAAGCATTTCTGACAAACACTGTTGATAATTAAAATGACCAAAACAAACACGCCCCTACCCAAATGGATCACACCCCTATCTTGATAGCTCCACCCAAATTCACAAACAAGCAAACACACTCCTCCCCCATCATTAGTGGACACGCCCCTTACCTGTGATTGGGTGTGTTTTGGGGCTTGGTCTGATCCACTTTCAACTGTTTCTCAAAACTCACTTACTGCACCTTTAAGACTTAAATTTCAGTCTTTTCCTCACAAAAAGCTATCATATGATTTCAGAAGACTTGGAATAACGTGTAAGAGTTGCACAGGCTCCTTATATGATGCTGTTAAGTGCTTTTTCTGTTGTATAGTAGGACAGTTGTTGGGTTATGAATGTTATTTGTCAGATTCTGGTCATTATTGAGTTTGTGCTGTGATCCTATAGGCTGCTGAGTACTCAGGTTTCCTGTGGGACAGCTCTTCTGGGATCGAAATGAAGGATGCCACTGTCTTGGAAAATGCTGCGACTAATGGTAACGGGAAACATCCTCACCCTCAGCCCTACCTGGGACATTTTTATGTAAGTAAACCTGCAATACAGCGCCTTATCTGTTATTGATGCCAAGCGATTTGCTTCATGGTACGATAACCCTCAGATGATTTTATTTGAGCAAATTAAGTTATACATACATAACTGTTGAAACATTTGTGGTCAGCAAGTTTTCTTTATTTTTTATTTCTTAAGGAAATTAGTACTTCTGTTCATAGAGGATGCATTGAATTGATCAAAAATGACAGTAAACAAACTTTCTGTTCATAAAGAAACCTGAAAAAATGTTTTTACATAAAAACTAAGCAGCCCAACTGTTTTCAGCATTGATAATAATAATTAGAAATGTTTCTTGAGCAGCAAATCAGCTTATTAGAATGATTTCTGGAGGATCATGTGACACTGAAGACTGGAGTAATGATGCTGAAAATTCAGGAATAAATTACATTTTATTATATATTACAATAGAAAACAGTTATTTTAAATTGTAAAAATATTTCACAATTTTACTGTTTTTAAAGTATTTTTTATCAAATAAATGCAGCCTTGATGAGCCGAAGAGACTTTTTTCAAAAACATTAAAAAGTCACAATCACAAACATTTCATCATAAATGTAATTAAACTAAATATACTGTCTCTTTCATTTCAGCTAATTGTGTAACAGATAATGTGTTTAAATTTGATAATTCAAACGATAAGCCTCGCTCATCTCTCTCTCTATAACCAGATTGGATCGTCTGAGCTCACGCTGGTCAATTTGCACCTGACAGCAGCGCCGTCGCCCGCCGAACAGAAGAGAAAAAGCACGTGTGACGAGCTGAAGGCTCACCGACTGAGCGCTGGTATCCAAGAAACTCTCAAAGGTCTGTTCCAACATGATACTTCATGCATCATTATTGCAGGACTCACTCTTATCTGCTCTGTGTCAGCTGCATGGTGCTTTCAGGTGGAAGCGTGCTCTTTATGGCTGTGTGTTTGTGCTGTATATTGACTGATACTGTGTGTTCTAGTGCAGGGACAGGAATTAAATGGCACTGAAAATGAGCACAACAGCCCTCATTTATGTGTTGGTTTTGCTGTTGCAGGTGAGAGAGAGCTGCTGGTGCTGGGACACTTTGGCATGGCTCCCGACAGCCCTGAGATGGAGTGCCTGAGGAAAGAAAAACTGTCCGCCCTCCTCGCGCCATCCGTCTTTACGAACATCAGCACCCGCACCCCGCAGGGATCCCGCTGTCTGGACAACATCTGGACCAGTCGCTCCCTCAAAAAGATCTACACAGGTGGGTGGTGTAGGATTTAATGCATTAGTCCTGTAGAAACAACTGGAATCATTGAGATGGTTGTGATTGAGATTTTTGAAAGAAGCCTCATGTACTCGCCAAGGCTGCATTTATTTGATCAAAAATACAATAAAAATGTGAAATATTATTACAATTTAAAATAACTGTTTTCTATTGTAATATATTGTAAAATGTAATTTATTTCTGAATTTTCAGCATCATTACTGCAGTCTTTAGTGTAACATGATCCTTCAGAAATCATTCTCATATGCTGATTTGATGCTTTCTTATAATTATCAGTGTTGAAAACAGTTATGCTGTGCGCAATATTTAAAAAACAAACAAACTATGATACACTACTATTATTCAAAATTTGAAGTCAGTAAGAATGAATTCTTTTAAAAGAAATGAATCATTCAGCATTAAATTAATCAAAATGACAGTGAAGACATTTATAATGTAACAAAAGATCTCTGTTTTGAATAAATACTGTTTATTTTAACTTGCTCTTCATCAAACAAATAAAATATGAAGCAGTGCAACTGTTTTCTTCATTGATGATAATAATAAGAAATGTTTCTTTATTCTAATATGCTGATTTGCTGCTCAAGAAACGTTTATTTGTTATCAATGTTGAAAACAGTCATGCTGCTTCATATTTTTGTGGAAACTGTGATTCTTTAATGAATAGAAAGTTCAGGTTTACTGCCATTTTTGATCGATTTAATGCATCCTTGATGAATATAAGTAGAAATTTCTATTTAAAAAAAAAATCCTAAAAAAAATCTTGCTGACCATAAATGTTTCAACAGTGGTTTTTATGTAACTTATATAGCTCAAATAAACCATCTAAGGGTTATCGTATCATGAAATAACTTCAAAAATCAAATTGCTTGGCATCAGTAAAGATATTAATACAGATAAAGAGCTGTATTCCAAGTGTACTTTCTCAAGCAGCAAATCAGCATATTAGAATATGATCATGTGACACTGAAGACTGGAGTAATGATACTGAAAATTCAGCTTTGATCACAGGAATAAATTACATTTGAGCATATATTTACATAGGAAACAGTTATTTTAAATTGTAATAATATTTCACAGTTTTACTGTATTTTTGATCAAACAAATGCAGCCTTTGTGAGAATAAGAGACATCACCCAGCAACACCCTAGCAACCACCCCAAGTACCCTAGCAACTGCATAGCAACACCCTAGCAACCGCCCCGGGCACACTAGCAACCGCCCCAGGTATCCTAGCAACTGCATGACAACATCCTACCAACCACCCTTGGTACCATAGCAACCGCACAGCAACACCTTAGAATAAGAGACATCACCCAGCAACACCCTAGCAACCACCCCAAGTACCCTAGCAACCACATAGCAACACCTTAGCAACCGCCCCGGGCACACTAGCAACCGCCACGAGTATCCTAGCAACTGCATAGCAACATCCTACCAACCACCCTTGGTACCATAGCAACCGCACAGCAACACCTTAGCAACCACCCCAGTTAGCCTAGCAACCGTCATACCAACCACTCTAAGTACCCTAGCAACCAGCTAGAATACCCTAGCAACCACTCTGAGGTTCTTAGAATCTATCTATCTTTCTATCTTTCTATCTATCTATCTATCTATCTGTCTGTCTGTCTGTCTATCTATCTATCTATCTATCTATCTATCTATCTATCTATCAGTCTGTCTGTCTATCTATCAAACTTTAAGCTTTTAAAACTACTTTAAACTTCAATGTTTTTCAGACTGAAAACCATCAAGCTTAAAACTTTTTTAAACTTCTTAAACTTAAATTTCTTAAACTTTTCAAACTTTTTCTAACTTTCTGGTCCGGCTTTCTCAAGCCAGCTTAAAGTTTGTCTCAACAAACTTTTTTTTATTTTTTTATCTAGTTACAAATCGTAATGATCCCAAGCTTTTGGCTGGTGCTGTGGGTTATTTCTGCATGTGTTTGTTCTGCCCCCTCCAGGTCACTGCTGGGTAGTGCGGGAGGGCCTGACCAACCCCTGGATCCCTGATAACTGGTCGTGGGGCGGGGTGGCGTCTGAACACTGTCCTATCGTGGCCGAGTTCTTCGTGGACGTCATGCTGAAGGAGCACCTGTGCGGTGGGAACCGAGTGGCGGTGGTGGAGAGAGGAGACTCCATGTCCAAACACGAGCGATGATCTTTGATCTTTTACATGGTCCCTGTGGAAAAGGTCACCCGCGTCTGGACTGACACTATGACTGTCTGAATGCAGATGAAGAGAGCGAGAATTGCACCATGATTGCCTTTGTTTTGTCCGTTCAATGTACAGAAGAGATTCTATAGCAACAAACAGTTGATTTTAATATAGAACAATATAATGAGAGAGATATTTAAACACAGATTTATTATACATGTACATACAATGAAATTAAATACGAAACAAATGACAAGTGTGCCAAAACTTTTTAAGTGAGAACAATAAATCAATATTTACAACCTGAGTTTGTGTCTCGTATGCGGTGTTTTAAGCAACAAAATTCAAAAGATGATTGACTTTTTGAAAGAAATTAATACTTTTATTAAGAAAGGATGCGTTAAACTGATCAGAAGTGACATTTATAATAATAATATAAGATTTCTATTTCTAATCAATGCTGTGGTTTTGAACTTTCTATTCATTAAAAAAATATCCTGGTTTCCACAAAAATATGAAGCAGCACAATTGTTTTCAAAATAATTCTGAGAAATATTCACTGGAGAAAAAGTGTGACACCTAGATGTATTAAATATAAATATAAACATTAAACATTATATGTATTAAATATACGAAAGTAACAAATATAAAAATAAGTCATTATAAAACAAACATTGTGTCCTTACAGAAGAAGAGATTGACTTTAAAAATATACATCTTTTATTTTACAGCAGTGTGTGTGCTTGCTTGCTTTTTTTTTCTATAGTAGCTAATTTTCATATCCTCATGTTGTTACATTTTTTTTGGCCTTTAATCATGATTGTGTGTGTGTGTGTGTGTGTGTGTGTTTGTGTGTGTGTGAAAACGCTTGACTACCACTGATTACATGCATCAGGTCAATGTGTTTGCATCTTACCGTGGATTTGTGTCAGTCACATTGGTCACATGAGAAAAGTTTTTTTGATAATATGACAAGATTTGTTCTGCTTTTTATGCTTATAGTTAGGAATTGTGCAAAGGTGTACTTTTAAAAAAAAAACAAAAAAAAAACGGGTTGTTATTTTATACAGTGTTATTTTAGTATCACTGAGATAAAGATGTTCTTAATATTTTGAAATTTATTTTATTTTTGTATTTTCTGGTTTCATTTTAATTTTCGTTAAAGTTTTAGTAATTTTATTGTATGTCATTTTTTTTAAACGTCTATATAGTTTTTATACATTATTTCAGTTTTAGTTTTAGTTAATTTGGTACATCAAGTTAAACCAAACGAAAATGAGACGCGTTGCTTAAAACAAACTGTTTTTTTATTTTTGCCGTTATTACGATAGGACAGTTAGTTGACGGGAAGAGAAGTGGGAGAAAGACTTTTCCCGGGATCAGGAAAAGTACATAAACCCAGACTCTAACTCTGGACGCCCAAAGGGCAACAGCGCTATATACCGACGCATTGGCCACGAGGCTATCGGCACCAACAAAATAAACTATTTTATTTCAGTAAACATTTATTGTATTAGAAGGAAAAAAAAAAAGTTTTTGGTTAACTGTAACTGTACCTAGTTAGGACTGAGGCCAGAACCTCACAAGCCTAGAGAAGATGCATGTAGCAGTAGAAAACGGCCTAAAGATGAAAGTGCTCTGTCATACATCTGTCTATCTGCTTCTAGACTTCCGCTATTTATCTAGCAAACATTCACCTGTTTGCTCAACGTTAGGTTCTGACACACATGATCTGTGAACTTTACTCGCTCAACAGATGAGCCGTACAGCTACAGTGAAAAAGACTAAACAGTAAAAGACAATGTCAGTCACTTTATGCTAATGTTGAGTCTCTGCTCTGATCATCTGCTGAGTTTAGTTACAGCACTTCTGCTTTTGGGTAACAGATCTTTAAGATTTTCATGTGCACATTATCAAAACAACAAATATAGCTTAGTAAATCCTTTAAAAATCACCTTTAGTTTCTTTTTTTTTCTTCTATAAATAGCTTTTGTGCATGTTGTAAAGCATGTAAAATGCAAGCCCTTGTTTTATTTACACAGTGTGCTGTGCATATTTAAATTTGCGTGTTAGGTATCAAATATACAGTATGTTCTATATGCACTGCTCACAAATATAGACCCATAAAGACATTTAAAACATGGATTTATGTTTTATATTATTTTTTCTGGCAGGGCAGAAAAGCTGTCCAGTGTGTCCTCTAGTGGCCACTTACCTTTACTGCCTAAATGTGCATTTCATAACTAAATGGAAAATTAATAAAAGAGCAGCTGTCAAAATAAAATGTGTAAAAAAAAAAAACGTTTATATGTAATTTATTAAAGTAGTATTTAAATCTTATAGTTAAACACAACTTTTAACATTAAATAATTTTAATGCATTATTTATATAATTTGCAATATATTTCCTATTAATAAATATATAATCAACTATTTTAAGTGAAACTCATCCTCCATTCTGTTCAAATGACTTTGATTACATTTGCATTTTTATACAACATTAAAGCTGATGTAACAAGGATGGGATAATTTTATAGTCTCATTATTACTGTGATTATGAGTATAATATAAGATAAATATAAGCCTCAAATCTCAAAAATCTCAATAAAAAAGCATTGCATTTCCACATATATAATGATGGTAATTTGTTCATATGTTATGAGTGTCATGAATGTCCACATGACACCACAATCCCTGTTTAATCCCACAGATTGCAGGAAGTGTGAAAGCCAAGACCTCATAGAGATTAATGAGCCCTGACGTGTGTGTGTGTGTGTGTGTGTGTGGTTGCAAGCGCAGCTGAAAACTGAAACCCTTTGTCCTGCATGTCTGTCCTTGTAGGTGTCAATCAGCAGGTGATCTGGTTACAAAGACATGCGAGAACAGACACCTGTGGAAAGAGTTTGCCAAAAGATCACTTACCGTGTGTTTGAGAGGGCATTGTGGGAATGGAGATTGATCATTGCTCACTTGTAAACAATGAGCATACTTTGTTTGAAGTCCTGGATAAAATCACCTGTAATTAACGATCGAGTGGCCTGTGCTTACATGCAGTAGGACATCATTTCTACGGTTCAGTGGATTTTTTGTCCCCATGAAACAATACCGCATATTTGCCAAAATGCTAAGCAGTTTTTGAAATTTTGCTTTTTTGAGTATTAGTATATAGTATACATCTTATTCTCTTTGACATAAAACACAAATTATTGTTATATATTTTTTAATGTGTAAAGCCATTAAATTAGTTTCTCTCTCAAACTCCAATCTACGCTGTTACACTGGTGCTACTTACCCTTAAAATCTTAAGAGTATGCCATAAATCACATGACTTGCAGAATGTGACATCATTTCCTTAAAGGTAAAGCAAGAACTATGTAGCAGTCATGCCCACTCTGTTGTGTCAATTTGTACTGGACATGAAAAAGTTTTTTTTTTTTTAAATAGATGTTATATATCTAAAATCTAAAACATTTTTAGCTCGTGTTTAAACATCCACCCTGTAACACACTGCATTGTAAAGATGTCATGTAACAGTGTGGAAAAATGAGCTCGAATGTGACTGAAATATTTGGTCAGGATTATTAGCTTGAGCCTGAGCTTGACCAGTGTGTTTCTCTAATAGACAGGCATTTTCTTCCTATGATAAGACTAAAAATATATCAACTGCTCATCAAAACTCCACCAAACTGTAGGAATGAGCCATTAGGAAGATGATTCATAAGTAATGAATGGTCATGGACAATCAATATACAGCGTGGAAAGAATAAACTGAAGCTACTTCCTATGAACCAAACACACACTTACTGTATGCAAGAGATATTAAACTATATAAAAATATCTAAAGTAATTTCATTTTAATTCAGTTTAACATGCTTTAAAATTAATGTCTGAACAGAGCTTGTCTGAATACAAGGCATGAATTAATTTTATTAATTTAGATAGATTAAGATCATATTAAGAAGTTGTCATGGGCCATAAAATAATTTTATAGGCAACTTTAAAGTGCTTTTTGATCTATGGGAAAATTGCAGGAACAGAGCAAGGTCGAAGGTCATACACATCAACAATACAGTCAAGATAGAGCAGTTGTGCTAGTGAGATGTTACTCATATACTGTATATTTAGTATGTGACATTTAGGACTGTCTACTTCCATGAAGGACACTTTTTAAGCAAAGCTTAACATTTTGGCACCCAGAAAATGAGTCTTTTTGTAATCATCAGCTGTTTAAAATTCAAATCATTCATATGAAAACAATTATATCATATAAGCAGTTTATAAGATACAAATTAAAATGTCATAAAAAATTCAGGAAATAAACAGCTTAAGGAAATTGTAGTATATATGAATGTTTGGCAATCTGTAATTTGGCCCCTCAATATCCCCTCAAAAGAGAACGCACACGTCCTGAGAACCTTCAGAAGGGACTTACTGCTCTGCACTGGCTAAAAACTAAATTACAAGTTTTATCAGTGAAAAACACATAAAGCTCCATAGACCCCTCTATAGACTGATTGTCTGAGTCTCTATCCCAGAAATCTCTTTATTTTCCAATCCACCTCAGGGTAAAGCTCATCCAAAAAAAAAAAAAAAAAAAAAGGCATTTAGAGCTAAAATTGAGCCTGCTTTAAAACTATTAAGATTTTTTTGCATTGTAACATTTTGTAATTTGGTCATTTGTTTTTACGTTTTGTAAGATTGGTAATGATTAATGACTTTAATATAATTAATTTTCACATTACAGTAATCAAAATGTGATTTTTGTAAATTTACGCTAAATGAGGTACGAGAATTACAAGGATCTGAGGCGAGAGGCCCTAAGTGTCATTAAAATAATCTGAAAATTCAAAAATATTTAATGCTTCTAAAAATAAGCTTAATTTTTAATGCTAAAAGTAATTTCATCTTTCTTTAGTTTTTAATGAAATATGACCTGAACATGTTTTTGTTTATGAATGGTAACATATGACCTGGACAGGTTTTGTGAGATTCACGCTGGAGGTCAGAGGTCACATGTTCAGATAAGTATGCATAGCTCCTCATCGGTTAACCGGTTGACCTCCATGATTTTATGAAGCTGCTCAGTGTAGCGCGCTTGGTCCTGCAGGAAGTGAGGAATCCGCACATGCTCCATCAGAGCCAGACTCTTCAGGCGCTCCACGTCCTCATACGACACCTGCACACCACACGGTTAAAAGATAAAAGCTGCATGATTTGGGGAAAAAACGTAAATGCAGTTTTTCTATCAAACTTTTATTTTGACGTAAAGCCGCAGGACGCCCTTAAAGCTTCTCTTTTTTACTTCTCATTACAAGTATGGGAAGATGGCTGGCTCATTTTTTGTTCCCAAATGCACGTTAAACACACTCAAACTGAGCAGCATTCACTGTGAATCGATCCGAGATGCTTAAACTTGAATTATGAGCTGCTCACATGTAAATGAACACAGTGCTGCGCTTCACGCAACACATATATTTATTTAATTGAATATTATGATTTGGCTTTCATTTCGATTAATCTTGCAGCAAATAAATCAAGTTAAGTGTGTCAGTAAAGTACCTTTCCCAGAGCCATGAGCAGCTGGAAGTCAATCTTGTCTCTGTGTCTGAGGATCTTCAGGATGCCATCTAGATAAACCTGGTCCTTACTGAAACAACCTTAATAACAAAAATATTTTACTATTTACACGCATAAACACAATGATAATTCTGTAAGATGTCATGAGCCTTAGAATCATTGACCGATATACAGGTGCATCTCAATAAATTAGAATGTCGTGAAAAAGTTCATTTTTTCTTGTAAATTACATTTTCTGTAATTACATTACATTTTTTTCTAAAATTTTCTTGTAAAACTTTCATATATTTTAGATTCATTGCATGTAAAGTAAAACATTTCAAAAGTTTTTTTTGTTTTAATTTTGATGATTAGAGCTTACAGCTCATGAAAGTCAAAAATCAGTATCTCAAAATATTAGAATATTTACATTTGAGTTTCAATAAATGACCATCCCTACAGTATAAATTCTGGGTATCTCTTGTTCTTGAGAAACCACAATAATGGAGAAGACTGCTGACTGCAGGCAATGATCCAGAAGACGAACATTGACTGTTCTCCACAAAGAGGTAAGTCACAGAGGGTCATTACTGCTGAAAGGTGTGGCTGTTTACAGAGTGCTGTATCAAAGCATATTAAATGCAAAGTTGACTGAAGGAAGAATTTGGGTAGGAAAAGTGCACAAGCAACAGGGGATGACTGCAAGCTTGAGAATACTGTCAAGCAAAGCTGGATTCAAACACTTGTGAGCTTCACAAGGAAAGTGGACTGAAGCTGAGTCAGTGCACGAGAGTCAACACGCTCAGACGCCTTCAGGAAAAGGGCTACCAAGCCACTTCTGAACCAGAGACAACGTCAGAAGCGCCTTTACCTGGGCTCAGGGAGTAAAAAGAACTGGACTGTTGCTCAGTGGTCCAAAGTCCTCTCTTTCAGATAAAAGTAAATTTTGCATTTCATTTGAAATCAAGGTCCCAGAGTCTGGAGGAAGAGTGGAGAGGCACAGAATCCATGTGTTGTTGAAGTCCAGTGTGAAGTTTCCACAGTCAGTGATGATTTGGCTGCCATGTCATCTGTTGGTGTTGGTCCACTGTGCTTTCTGGAAGTCCACAGTCAACACAGCCATCTACCAGGGAAATTTTGTGGGAGCACTTCATGCTTTCTTCAGCTGACAAGCTTTATGGAGATGCTGATTTCATTTTCCAGCAGGACTTACACCTGCCCACACTGCCAAACGCACCAAAAGCTGGGTTCGCTAATGACTATGGTGTTACTGTGCTTGATTGGCCAGCAAACTTCGGCTTGACCTGAACCCCATAGAGAATCTATGAGACACCAGACCCAACAATGCAGATGACCTGAAGGTCGCTATCAGCAACCTGGCCCATACCACCTCAGCAGGCCACAAACTGATCACCTCCATGCCACGCCGAATTGAGGCAGTACTCAGCAAAGGAGCCCCTACCAAGAATTGAGCATATACAGTAAATGAACATACTTTCCAGAAGGCTAACAATTCACTAAAAATGTTTTTTTGGCTGGTCTTATGAAGCATTTCCTAATTTGTTGAGATAGTGAATTGGTGGGTTTTTGTTAAATGTAAGCCTAAATCATCACAATTAAAAGAACCAAAGACTTAAACTACTTCAGTCTGTGTGCATTGAATTTATTTAATACACGAGTTTCACAATTTGAGTTGAATTACTGAAATAAATTAACTTTTCCACGACATTCTAATTTATTGAGATGCACCTGTATATTTCCAAGGCCGATATATCGGCCGATAATTGGCATTTTTCAATTATCGACATTGTTCAGCAATTCTTGCTTAGAGTGCATACATCCTTCTTATTCATATTCATAAGAATTTCTGGTTGCACTTTATTTTACAGTACGTGCATTTACATGTACTTACAGTGTACCAACCTAAGAAAGTACTGGTAATATTATGTAACTACATAGGGTAGGGTTAGGTTTAGGGGTAGGTTCAAGGTTAGTACCTATTTATTACCTAGTTATTGTAATGACTACAATAAGTACATAGTATGTACATGAGTAACAGGACTGTAAAACAAAGTGCTACCGAATTTCTTTATTTGTGAAAAATACTACAACAGAATTACAGAATCAAGACATCACAATCTAAATAAATCCCTTTCCCTTACAGATGTATTTTTTATCAAGTTCAAAGTATTATTTTTTATATTTATTAATTTTCAACTTAAGTAAATATTATGTAAAATAAATATAATTTTAATTATAGCAATTGTTATGCATGTGTTTTAGCTATTTTTAAATTAAACAGTGTGACATCAAATATATATCGACTTTATTCAAAACTACCAAATTTTGCTATAAGTTTAATCGCAACATATAATCATTGCAGTTAATAGTGTTCACCATCTGTTTGATTACTTGTCATTAACTAACTGCATTAATTATACTGTACATTTCTGCCATATGGACATCAACTTGACATAGACTCCACTTATACGCTACTACTAAATACAATGTAGAAACTTTAAAATAGAAACTTAAATTTTCTGTAAAGCTGCTTTGCAACAATTTGTATCGTGAAAAGCGCTATACAAACAAACTTGAATTAAATTGAATTGAAATTTTATTAATATCGGTTATCAGCCACCCTGCTCAGATATCGGCGTCATGCTGTACCTGGCAGTGCCGTGTCGGTCTGTCCTCGTTTGGCTCTGACGCAGTAGTCCCATCGCGTGTTGGGGTCATGCAGGAACCGGCCCAGGTTGTGAAACAGCTGTGAGAAGGACATGCGGCTGGCCTGGTAGACGGTGTAGAGTGAGATGGCAGCCACAGCGTGGGGTCCTTGCGGAAGAGCACGCTGTGGATGCTGGCCAGACCCTCCTCAGTGGGGTTGATGGGCCGCAGACCGTGTTTCTTCCTGCCACCGCTGCTGCCCCACGGCTGGTGACTGTTGTTGATGCCGCGGAAATAGTGTGTACCTGTGTGATAGATGTAGAAGGGTTTACTCTAGCAACCAATTCAGAACAGTCATTCATATTGGAAGATCAAACTTCATCAAAATACCAAATGAATCTCATTGTTGTCATATTATACAGAGGAGCCCCCACTCTTCGCAATAATATTCGAAGAACCATTCATTTGCAATGAGCAGGATGTTTAAAAATATGTTTTGATTGATATTTCTACCAAAATAAAACACTAATTTAGAACTTGGCATAACTCAAGAAAATGTAAGTATAAGCAATATTAATAAAGATGCTTTCACCATTTAAAATACATATAAAAATGTACGTAGCTGATGCTTGAATTTCATAGAGAAGCTCAGTTCATTCACAATTATAAGCCATTATCGCACCCCTTGTTACACACTTTTAACATTGCAAAATTTCACTTTAGTATACTTTTTTATGGAAATAATATAAATATACTTTAATATACTGTAATATGATATACTTTAAAAGAATAGACTAAATGTGAGACACCGAACTGTATGCTAACTGCAATTAAAATGAAACTGTAGAATAGTTTAAAATGATATTAAATGCATTTTTTTTTTTTTGCTTTTTTGACCCACTTAAGTAGGACTTAAGTACATCTTTATATGTAATTTCACAATTACCTATATTGTCTTTGAAATACGGTTGATGTTACTGCCGAATATTCTGACAAGCATTTATGATAAACTAAAATATACTTTCATTTTTATTGAAAATTGTCATGTATTTAAATAATGTAATTACACATTTATGATGATTAAGTTGCAATTTACCAAATGTAAAATATATTAAATTGAAATGTTATACTGAACAACACTTGACAGTTACAATTAGAATCTTTAGTATGTTAGTCAACACATCAAAGTAAGTGCAAACATAATGAAATAAAATGTACTTTAAAGTAAAACTTTTGACATAATTATTAAGTGCACTTTTTAAAAATGTACTTAAGTGTGTTAAGAAACATATTCATGAAGGTGTCTCTCTTTAAGTGCACTTAAGTGTTCTTTTATTTTATTAATATTTTTAATGTACTTTTAAGATTACTAGTGCATTAATAATACAATTAACCACACTTCCTTTTCACAAGGGACTCACTTGTGACTACTGAACATATCTTTACCAAAACATTGCAAACAATTGCTAGGTCAAGTCTCCAGCAGCCAACCCCTGATTTCTGAGCAGGCCAACAGAGAAAGTAAAACAGAGCGAGAACACACAGCGTGGGAGTGTAATTACTGTGGTCCTGACACTAAGCTCTGATACGCTCAGGGTGTAATAGTCCCTGACAGCAGGAACACAAGCTGTTGCCGACACGGACGGCTGGTTTTTCTGGGGTGACCGAGACACGATCCACAGTACAGAACACAAAGGAGTGGAGCTGGTAGATCATGAAAGACTTGAATGGGTCTCACTATTCTAATATGAGACTCAGTGGACTATCAGATGCTGATATAAACAAACACGCACCGATTTCATGCCTGAGCATCCCCTCCAGCCACTGCTCTCTGGCAGTAGAGATGTTAATGGTGAGTGTAGGTCTGCTGTTCACCACAGTCATAGACGCTCTGGACAGGAGGTCATCAGTGAGATTAACCACAATCTGCAGAGAGAGAAAATTCTACATCTACACTCAAGATAATATCAACAGAATAATATCAATAAACAACACTACCAATCAAAAGATTGGAGTCAGTAAGAGCAGCAAACTAGCATTTTAGAGTGATTTCTGAAGGAGCATGTGACACTAAAGACAGGAGCAATTGAATAAACTATTTTAAAATTTATTATGATAGAAAACAGTTATTTTAAATTGTAATAATATTTCTAATAATTTGCTGTATTTTTGATCAAATAAATGCAGCCTTGGTGAGCATAAGAGACTTCTTTCAAAAACATAAAAAAAATCTTACTGACCACAAACTTTAAATGATAAATTATTTAATATTTTTCTTTACTTTTTGATTGAATTAAAAGTGCAGTTAACAGACTGTGCATACGCATTTAAATGCTTCTTTCTAATGATCTCGCTCTCTCACCTCTCCCATGCATCCTTCCTTCTCCATGTATTTTTTGACATGGTACGAGATGCGGCTCTTGGTGAGGAGGTTTCCTCCAGTAGCCTGTTCAAACTTCTCATAAGAGCCATATTTCTGCAAGGCCAACTCCATGATCCGCACAGCCTGAGATGACAGCAAACACTCAGGAGACAGCTTTTACAGATAAATTCAGCAAAGCAAGGCCTCACTGATGGTTTCATTGTTTTCGTTTATGCCAGGGGTCATCCTGTTAAAGGTATAGTTCACCCAAAAATGAAAATTCTGTCATTAATTACTCACCCTCATGTCGTTCAAAACTCGTTAGACCTTCGTTCATCTTCGTAAACAACATATGCAACGTATGTACACGGATACGTAGTTTACATTCAGATCAAAGCATAAACAACGTAACAGCGTATCCGCGTACGGTGCTGCTGATACAGAACAGGATACATTGTTTACGTATGTGATACTCACCAAAATGGTGCTAGGGTGACACAGAGGAGACGAATTGTTGAATAAAGTCGTTATTTTTGTTTTCTTTGCGCACAAAAAGTATTCTCATAGTTGAAACATTGATGTCACATGGATTATTTTAACGATCTCTTTGCTACGTTTCTGAGCCTTGATCGCGTAAGGATCCTTGCTGTCTATGGAGGGTCAGAGAGCTCTCGGATTTCATCAAAAATATCTTAATTTGTGTTCTGAAGATGAACGAAGGTCTTATGGGTTTGGAACGACATGCGGGTGAGCAATTAATGACAGAATTTTCATTTCTGGGTGAACTATCCCTTTAAAAAACAGGTACAATTGCACTTTAGATTTTTGATTATAATGTAAATGTTTTAGTTTACAACACTTAAATATTACATTTAAAAAATGTTCTGATTTTAAGAATTAACAATTCATATTTATATGTTGCGAACTTGCAATATAATTATGCCCTCAGATAGGCAGCAGGGTAAATTTGTTCATTCACATTTCAGTTAGACCAGTGGTCATTATTGGGCCTTAGGTTTGGATATGAGATTATGATTGCAGTAATGCTGATATTTTATAAATATCAGTTTTCCAATAATTAAGGTTGACATTTTTATTTTCACCTTTTGTTGGCTAAGTGAGCATAAATTAATAAGGTTCCCTTGTGTAGTAGGACTGATATTTGGGGCTGTTTGTGCTTTGAGATAAAACTGTGTAAGTGAAATATGCTTGCAGAAGCATAACTCAATATAACGCTCAATTGTTATGTCATGTATGTACAGATCTCAGTAAATAACTAGGCCATAGCCGGGGCTTTGGTGTTGTGTGGATTTATGAAAATAGATTTGTGATCCGTCAGGATACGCCTGAGGTTGATCCACAATGAGCTCGGCACTCTGAGATAATCAATATAATGGTCTGAAATGAATCCATTTATGCTTTGCTGCAGCACACAAAGCTCTAATACAGCCACTATACCCTACATTTAAACATTAATCCATAAAATATAACTTGCTATGTTGTTTTTGTTGGCTTTTGCAGCCAGGAAAACTATTATGGGATCTCTGATGCCCTGTATAAAGTGCTCTGTGTTGGCTCGGTTTAATAGCTAGCGGGAAACTGAATTAAATTGAAATAATGAACTCTTTAACCTTCAAAGGGGTTTATTAGTCTGACTGTGTTGTTGGCAACACATGAGCTGCTGAGCCTGAGACACAGCTATAAAGGTAAAGCACCTGTTTCTAACTTAATCCATGTTGAACGTACAGAACTAAAGAGTCAGAGTGTTTATTTCAGGAGCAATTCCTATTAATCTCACTTACAGGACGGTGACCTTTCAGCAGGGGTGCCAAACTAAGTTCCTGGACGGCCAGGCCCTGCAGAGTTTAGCTTCAACCTTAATTAAACACATCTGATCCAACTAATGAAGTTCTTCAGGATTATTTGAAAACTACTGGTATGTGTGTTGGAGGAGGGATGGAACTGTGGCCCACCAGGAGCTGGATTACGGGATGTGAATGAGAATACCTTATAGAAGATATCAGCATAAAAAGGATGAAAGCAAATGAATGCTAAATGCGGCTGGTCATGAGTGAGTATCAAATAGAGACCTTGAGGGCAGATTTGCTGTGACTTCTGGCACACTACAGCTTTTTAACCAAGTTCAGGCCAGGTCAGCGCTCAGACAAACATGGCCGAATCCTTATGTACATTTGCTAATTCTCTCCCAAGTCCTTTTTAAAGCAATGCAGCATGCAAAAAAATTAAAAACAAAACCATTAGACATAAAAGTATTTGTTAATTACTCATAGGCTGCATCCCAATTTGCATACTATCCACCTAAATAGAGTAGCATGATTTTCAGTCTAGTATTACTCACAACCCCTTGCACAGTGGAGCAGGATAAATCTGATGGAGCTCAAATTTATCAGTTGTAAACAGTGGCAAAGTATGAATGTATGTCTTGGTGAATTTTAGGGTAACCAAATTTGCTAGACACTAATGCTAACGTGCACACGCAAGCATTGTGCGCCAGCATCAGAATGCAATATGGCATGTCCAAATTCAGAGGCTGTATCCTTTAAAGGCATCACAGTGGCACGATGAAGGCCGTCCAGTTCAAAGCCTCCTTCAAACATGGCCTTGAAATGCGTCCTTCATTTTCCAGGCCACAAAGGATACAATGAATGGATCCTTTGTGGACCAGACAATCCCAAAAACAGGATTTTTTTTGGAGAGAAAATGCCAAAATACATTTTTAAATAAAAGTACTGGGTTTCAACTTACTTGAATATTTAACAATACAAATGTTTAAAAAAACACTTTAAAGTGGTTCAAATGTTGGCATATCTTTCCATAACTGCGTCTCATTTCTCTTGCTACACAATGCAATTTAAAAAGGTATAGGGCCCAAAGCACTCTATGCAAGGGTACTTTGCACTTACAAGACATTGGACAAGCTTTTGTTGCATACTAGTATATGTAAAGGTGCGATCACATTGTAATTTTGCCAAAATTTGCCAAAAAAGTTCCCTTGGGTAAAATCAATGTATGACACATAGCTCACACAGAAGTCACTTTCACACCAAACAGCTTTCCATGGTGAATTGTGTGAAACCCATTTCAAAATATGCAATGGTGAATCTTTTGTCTTCCCAATTGTAATGATTCCTGTTGAAATCACTGGATTCCCTGTTGAAAAAAACTGCATATGCTGGTTAGGTATGTTTTGAAGCATGGCAGCTGGTTTAAGCTGGTCCTTAGTTGGTCCTGAGCTGGTTATGAGCTGGTCCTGAGCAGGAGCTCATGTTTAGGACCAGCACCTGACCAGCTTAAACCAGCTCAGGACCAGCTTAAACCAGCTCAGGACCAGCTTAAACCAGCTGCCATGCTTCAAAATATACCTGACCAGCATATGCCTCAGACCCAATTTTGAACGATGTAAATGTAACAATTTACTATTATTATTATGAACAAGTGTATGTTTGTGACTGGATAACAGTGGATACCAAGTCAAGGTACTTAATCTGATCTGTATGAGAGTATAGACATTCACCTGTGTGAGGAAGCGGTCTGAAGCAGTGCTGTGCTTTGCTAGTACTTGTGGAGGCAGAGGGTTGCTGTACTCAAACTGAGGATTGTATTTAAAGTCCAATTTGAAAAACCTGGCCTTCTCTTTCTCCACATTAGATGGCTTTATGGCTGTGAGGATGCAGAGCTTCTTGACTGAGTTCTCTACATCAGGAGCAGCAGGAAGCACTCTGGACAGCTGCGGGAGTTTGGTGCCGGCTGGGCAGCTGTTTTTGGGCCTGGGGATCGGGCAGGGGGACAGGCGGATGGCATTGCCCAGCACAGTGATGCTGTTAGTTTGCTTGGAACTGCTGGTGGAGAAACAGGAGAACACCGACTGAGCGTGCCTGCTGTCTCTGCAACTAAAAGCCAGGCCACTCATCGTTAGAGGCGCAAGGGTCGGCAGGGGTCTGTCGTGATGCCTTGCTGTGGAGACTCGTGTGGGGCACTTGTAGGAGGAGTGTTTAGGGCTCTCCTGAGAATCTGACTCTTTCTGCAGCAGTGTGTTGTAGCTGCTGGTGGTTGTGTTAAACAGGTCCTTCAGGACACTGGAGGATATGCGCTCCAGATGCAGTTGACTGGGGCTCACAGGCTTTTCCATGGGGCTTAGGACACAACTCTTAGACATCTCCATCTCTGGCCAATGGAGCCGTTCTGCAAGGAAATGGCACAAGATGGAGTACTACAATAATCTACATAATTCTTAATTCTATTTGTCAGTGAGGCATAATAGGACAATGGCTTGAACAAACAGACATATTTGGGGGATTGTTCTTTAACATTTTGTTTTCTGGAGACCATTTAAAAAAAAAAAAATAAATAAATAAATAAAAAAATATATATATATATATATATATACATACATACATATATATACTGTATATATATACATATACAATATATACTTAAGGATGTAACTGCAGTGAATTGCTGTCTTGTAGTCCAGGTCATTTGATTCAAGGCTTAGGTTATGTCTAAATAAAGACTGAGACAAGAAAAGGCTTGTGTTTTTGATCGGAAGAGTCACATCTGAGTCAAGTCTGAGACAAAAAGAGGGTCGCTTCAAGTCAAGTCTGAGACCAAAAGAGGGTCGCTTCAAGTCAAGTCTGAGACCAAAAGAGGGTCGCTTCAAGTCAAGTCCGAGACCAAAAGAGGGTTGATTCATGTCAAGTCTGTCGCAAATCAAGTCACTTCTCAAACCAGAAGAGGGTCAAGTCTGAGTCAAGTTTGAGACCAGAAGAGGGTCACTTCAAGTCAAGTCCGAGACCAAAAGAGGGTTGATTCATGTCAAGTCCGTCGCAAATCAAGTCGCATCACTTCTAAAACCAGAAGAGGGTCAAGTCTGAATCAAGTCTGAGACCAAAAGAGGGTCGCTTCAAGTCAAGTCTGAGACCAAAAGAAGGTCGCTTCAAGTCAAGTCTGAGACCAAAAGAAGGTCGCTTCAAGTCAAGTCTGAGACCAAAAGAGGGTCGCTTCAAGTCAAGTCTGAGACCAAAAGAAGGTCATTTCAAGTCAAGTTTGAGACCTAAAGAAGGTCATTTCAAGTCAAGTCTGAGACCAAAAGAAGGTCGCTTCAAGTCAAGTTTGAGACCAAAAGAAGGTCGTTTCAAGTCTGAGACCAAAAGAAGGTCGCTTCAAGTCAAGTCTGAGACCAAAAGAGGGTCGCTTCAAGTCAAGTCTGAGACCAAAAGAAGGTCGCTTCAAGTCAAGTTTGAGACCTAAAGAAGGTCATTTCAAGTCAAGTCTGAGACCAAAAGAAGGTCGCTTCAAGTCAAGTTTGAGACCAAAAGAAGGTCGTTTCAAGTCTGAGACCAAAAGAAGGTCGCTTCAAGTCAAGTTTGAGACCAAAAGAAGGTCGTTTCAAGTCAAGTCTGAGACCAAAAGAGGGTTGATTAATGTCAAGTCCATCGCAAATCAAGTTGCGTCACTTCTCAAACCAGAAGAGGGTCAAGTCTGAATCAAGTCTGAGACCAGAAGAGGGTCCTTTCAAGTCAAGTCTGAAACCAGAAGGTCGTTGCTTCAAATCAAGTCAATCGCAAATCAAGTCGCGTCACTTCTCAAACCAGAAGAGGGTCAAGTCCGAGTCAAGTTTGAGACCAGAAGAGGGTCACTTCAAGTCAAATCTGAGACCTGAAGAAGATCGCTTCAAGTCAAGTCCGTCGCAAGTCAAGTCACATCATTTCTCAGACCAGAAGAGGGTCACGCCCAAGTCAAGTTCGAAACCAGAAGAATGGGACTTCAAGCCAAGTCTATCGCAAATCATTTTGCGTAATTTCTCAGACCAGAAAAGGGTCATGCCCGAGTCAAGTTCAAAACCAGAAGAGGGTTCCTTCAAGTCAAATCTGAGACCAGAAGAAGGTCGCTTCAAGTCAAGTCCATTGCAAGTCATGTCATTTCTCAGACCAGAAGAGGGTCACTTTATGTCAAGTTAGCTTCAAGTCATGTCCAAGACCAGAAAGAGGTTGTGTCCAAATCAAGTCAAGAGTCCAGTAGTAGGGTCGCTTCCGAGTCAAGTTTGAGACCATAAGAGGATCGAGACCGAGATTAGAAGGTCACATCTGAGTCGAGTCTGACACCAGAAGAGGGTTGCTTAGAAGCAAGTCTGGGACCAGAAATGAGGTGTATACGTGTCAAGACCGAGACCAGAAGAGGGTCGCATCCGAGTCAAGTTCAAGATCTTAAAGGGTCTCATCCGAGTGAAGTCAGAGACCAGAATAAGGTTAAGTCCAAAGTCCATGACAAAACAAAGACAATAAAAATATGGTCTTAAACTCTGAAGTTCGGTCTTGAGTAGGCTACTACAACAAACAACACCTTTTTGTCGTGACAATATCAAAATATATTAGGATGGGATAACAGAGAGCACCAGGTGGAATTTCAAGTAAAGGAAATACTGCTGGTCTTAAACTTGAGACCAACCCCGTCATTGTCAATTCAGTGTTGCGTCCCCATTTCCCTGGAAACAAAATCTCCTTCGCCCACTTAACCTTGTATCCAACAAAAGACGAGAAACAGATCCGAACAGCACAGTGAAATGCAGCACGCTGTAAGCAGCTCTTTCGCCGTCTAGTGAGTTGACTTCACAGACCAGCCTAATCCTATTAGAAAGCACAACAAATAATATTCCCCAGTCAGTATGACAGGTACTGCTTGACAATGATGCTCTGCATTCAATGATCCTGCAGGCTTTCGTAATCCCGATCTGTTCCACATCCGTCACTTTGGATAAAAGCATCTGCTAAATGAATAAATGTACTGTAATGTATTTATTACATCATCTCAGGAGGATAGAATAAGGATGCATATACTGTATCAGTGTTACGTCATGTGACTAGTCCACTAGTCCACGTGCCTCTGCGAAATGATCCCAGGCCAGCTCTGACAGGTGCACTGATGTAGAAGGACCACAGCCTCAGCATCACAGAGCCAAACTAGTGAAGAAGCACACACTGTCTGTCTATGTAGGGCTTCATTGGATGATGTAGCATGCATAAAGTATACTTGGAAACGCTAAACGCGTATGTCAATGCATTTGACAGGAAAAAAGTGAACTCATTTTACTTTCTACAGCCATTTTTGTAATTAAGTAGTGTCGCAGTAGCCTAATTTTGGTGGAATCTAATGTATGAAATCAGTTCCTTTCAAGTCTCTGCGATTAATTCTAAGAAATCTCGTTTTAATTTAACATCCACTTCAGTTCCCTAAAGCAGTAGGTGATTATATCTATGCAATCCACTGAAGAACACTGTAATATCAGCATATTAACAGACTCACCTGTAACTTCAATGGATTCAAGCATCATCTCGCTTGTGCTGCGCAGCCTCAACTTTTCACCCGTGAAGCAAATGTGTTTATATAAAACAATGAAGCGCACAAACGACACGATAAATGCTCAGTAATGCGGTTATAATATCCTGAATATGTCCAGCGCAGAGTAACGCTGTAGTTTGCAAATCTCCGCTTGTAGGATCTGAGAGCGCGCTCAATCTCTTCTGTCTGGAGTCTCGAGCGCATAAAGCGCGTTGCCATGGTGCGCTGTCAACGTCACCCCCAAAACGTCAGTTCCGTTTCGAAAGTGGCTTCAAATCGAGAAATAGTTTTTTTTTTTTAAATAGTTATTATTTTCTTAAGTAATACCTTTATTCAATAATTTATTTGAGAATACATTTCACAATACTGACCACACGGTAAATATTTCAATGCACTTAACTTACTTTACAATTAACAGAGCTGGGTGGTAGCCTAATTGATTACATGTAATCTGGATTAGGTAATCAGATTCCAATAATTAAGTAATTGTAATTAGATTAAATTACATTTAGAAATGCTCGTGATCAGACTACAGTTACTTTTTTTTATTGATTAGGCTACATATCATTCATACAATAGCAATACATTATTCATAATTTATTGATTCTCCCTAGTTCCCCTTTTTCATCTTTTAAATGTTCCTTTCTAAAATAGCCTGCTGTTTATAAAGTCTTCCAGTTTTGTGGACATTCACACAGAGACCAGTCACTAGTCAGGTGGCTACACAACATTTAACCACTGATTTATAAAAATCATTTCAGGTTTAAGAAGTGTTTCAAGATTGCATCAACTAGTGATAAAACACATTACGTTTTATTTGAATTAGGTTATTTCAGCATGTGTTACTATGCCATTTGGGAGGCTTTTGTCTTTCAAACACATTGAATTGCACAAACTCATGTTATTTCTTATTTGCATGTAATGCAGGCATTCCCAAACTTTGTCATCTGAACCTCTTTCAACTAATACATTTACTTGAAGTAAAAAATAAAGAAATATTTTAATAATCAAGAATCACATTTGCATGTTCACGGTTCTCTCTGACTTTGGTTAATGGTCACATGACCTGCAGGTACACAAATAATAGCCTATATTCAATTTTTTTTAAGTAAGCGTTTTATTTTGATTGATGTTAGCCTATTAAATGATTGTAATTTTACATTATTAACTTTTTATTAAAGTCTCAAACATCCTGCAGTTCCTTTACAAACCCGTTTGGGAAACCTTGAGGTAATATGTTTAATGCACTATATGTTGCTAATTACAACAAATGGAGTTTATTTTCTTACTCTTTGTATTTTTATATTGATGATACAAGACTATCCTATTTAAAGCAATGTGATATATAACGAGTTGTTAAAATTAATCTAAAAGCAGTTTATATTATGATTATATTTTATAATGATTATATTACCTAAAATGTGTAATACAGCCTAATGGATAACGTTACTAACTTCAATTTTTGTCGTGTAATTTGGAATCAGTAACGGACAACAATTTGTAAGTAATCTACACAGCATCGTTTATGAACGCTTGAAACATAAGACCAAATATGTTAAGCATGTTTAAATTTTTAGTTACATTTTTCATACTGTATGTCTTAAGTAATTAAAATTACAAATACATTTAAGTCATCAGGACCTCATGATCTGTAGTTAAATGATCTTTTCTTTTAACACTTTAGTGTAGCCTCTGATTTCAGGTTTTTGATGTTACAACTCTCCTGTGTATTGTGAAATATATTGAAACAATATTTAATATAATTTCTGTGATATTTATAGACCATTGAACAGAGTTAGCCACCCGGACCAGCAAAGTACAAATATTGCAGTTCTCATTGTACACATTCATACACCCCAGAAACACTGAATTATTATTATTATTGAATTATATGAAGAAAAAACCCCACAGTACCACACACAGCTTTATGCCTCCCTCTTGTGGAGATACTGAACATTTGAAGCTTGTAAGCCAAAGAAAGAAAAAAAAAATCATTAAATGTCTAGAAAGTTAGTGTTGATAATATCGTTAAGGAAGCACACAAGTCTTATGGCCAAGATTTATTTGAAGCCAAAAGGAAAAAAAAAAAAAAAAAAAAGGGTTGTGGGTTACAATATACTTTTAAAACATCTTTTGTGACAGACCAAAAAAAAAAGATATCAAGATTGTGTATACTGAATAAAAGTTCTACTTTAAAACATAAAAATACGATAATAAAAGGTAAGTTTAATCTGTAGAACATTATGGTTAACAACATCTGTTCATCCATATAAACCACATTTTAACACCAGATGATCAAATGTACTTGGTTAGAGTTCACAGTTCCTCATACATTGGGCCATTTTCAGAAATTCAGCCAAAAAAAACATTAAACACACAATCTCTATTATTATAGCTCAATTGAAAAGTATTTTTTCCTTCACTTCACTGCCAAAAAGTTTTCTAAGAGGACTTGTGTTTTAGAGCTGTGGTGAGGGTTTTATAATACAGGTTTCAGTTTAGAAAACGAGAGTGGCGACTCACAAACCTTTGAAGATAACGGGGATGATACATAACTCTGTACAACCTTCAAGTTTAAAATGTCTTCTCAGGGAGTGTCCAAGAGCAACAGCTTTAATGGTACTGGACGTGTATCTTGTCAATCAGTCTATTATCTGCAGATCTTCGGGGAGCTGCCGTCTCTCTCTCAGCTCGGCTGTGGTTACTCCATGCTCTCAGGGTCAGCCTGGGCCATATACGCATCCAGCTCGGCATCCAGATGGCCCTTGGTCTTGGACATGTAAGCATCGAGCTGGTTGTCCAACTGCTCTCGTGTGACGATGGGGCGACCTGCTCCTCGGCCTCTGCCGCGTCCACGACCCCTTCCTGCAAACCCTCCACGACCTCTCAGACCCCCACGGCCTAAGAGAGACAATCATGGACTTTAAATGTTGAGAGACAAACATTTAAGCAATTACGAACAAAACCGAAAACACTAACTGGCAGAAGACTGCTTTTTTTCTTTTTAAATGTTCAAGTGTCATTGAAAGAGACATTTCAATAGTATTTTTTCCTTATTGTGATGTATATAGGAACGAAACAGCTTCTTGAACATGAAAATATGTAGGGCAGGACTTGATTCACTGGCGGTGGTATTTCTTAAAGCTGTGCGGCATATCGAGTTTGTACCATATATCGATATATTTTTTATAAGCGATACAGTGTGAGGCAATACCGTTTAAATCAATATACAGTACTTTGATACGAGCCCATCTGAATAATCGCAGAGGACACAGATTGAGCTGCTGTGGGTAAAGTGCATAATCCAGTTTGTCCTAAACATGAGACATGTTTTGTATTAAGGACTTTAAAATAACTCGTAAGATATAGTCAACACGTATAGTTTAATGCGGCTCGCCCCATCAGATGCTCTGACAGACTCATGTGCTGCTGACAGAAACGCTACTCGCACTGTTTAATGCGTTCGAGATGTGCTGTTTTCATCAGAACATAACTTACATTTCACAGGTGTAGTCTCCATCTGTAAACTTTAGACAATCATGGAAATATTTCCATTTTGCTGTCAGGAGCCTTTTGCATGCGATTCTCCACTAGACTTCACATACTTCAGTGAACAAGTGCATCAAACAGCCGGAGCGCAATAGAATAGGAGCGCAAAAATTGTCATGTTGAATTTTAAAACTACAAGTAAGTGTATTTTATGACTGCAGATAGCAGTAATGGGGTAATCAAATTATAAATGCAATTATTCTGTGCTCTTGTGTTTATTTACTTTTCATGTTTAGTTTAGTGAATTGAACTTTTGCTTTAAAAAGCATTATTCTTTGTGATTTTAGCATTATATGTGATTTTAGCCCCTTTTATGCCCACAATGGACAGCATATCCTATACTTTGAATATATTTGACTTCATTGCCTTTAATATAAACATTGTTTCATTTGGACAACATTAGAAAGAAAGAAAGAAAGAAAAAGAAAAATAATTTTTAAATCCAAATAGAACATGTAGAAAATACCAAGATATACACCGTATATTGCGTTTCAGCCAAAAAACAAACACAGAGATAGTTTTTTTGGCCATATTGCCCAGCCCTAGCATTTCTCACCTCTTCCTCCAGGTGCTCCACGTGCTGCTCCTCGGCCACCCAGAGCACCTCGTCCTGCGGCTCCTCCGCGATGACGCATGCCTCGACGGAGACCGATACGTCCAGGACCACCCCTCCCTCTCATCTGACCTGCACCTAACAGATAAAAATCATTTCACTTCAGGAAAATGAATGTTAAAACTACTTCCAGAATGCATAAGGGAATACTTATAAAGTTGTGGCATTCTTATGTTACCAAGCTAGCTGCATTCATTTATAACATCAAAACTGAGAATCTCATTGTTTTACTACACAGGACAATGCCATGTCTTTTACTGTTAACTTCTCTCAATAACTTAAAGATAATTCAGTAGCAGCAATGAGTCAAAATTACAAGTGGATACTCCATTTTTATTTCAGCTGCAAAAATGATCTCCCTTAAAGGGATAATACAAATTATGCCATTTACTTCGTCTCATGTTGTTCCAAACCTGCATGACTGACTTTCTTCTGTGAAAGGTGATATTTTGAAGAATGTTTTGGTATAACCAAACGGTTTCAGTTCCCATTGTCTTCAATTATTTTTGGGTTCATACACTGGAAGGCAATGGGAACCAAAACTGTCTGGTTACCAACATTTTTCAAAATATCTTCTTTTGTGTACCACCGAAATAAGTCAAAAAGATTTGGAAAAACAATGATGACAATTTACAATTTGGGGTGAACTATCCCATTGATCAACTACACTCCTTGAAGTAAAAGTAAGCCAGGCCTCAGCTGTCTCTTTCTGTTATCACCCTGAGGCTGCACAACAGGTGCAGGAACTACAAGTCTTGTAATACACCAGGGGTCTCCTAACAGCCATAAAACGCCAGCTTAGACCAATCAGCACATAGTGAAGTTTAGAGGGTAGGTGTGAAACCCCTGACGAACAGTGTAACACTAAAGCATCAGCTGTCCTGCAGTGATTGACAGCTCCAAATGAGGCGCAGACTTTTGAAATGTTAAGCAGCTGACAATGCACTTTCAGCAAAGGAAGGACTTGCTTTATACTGAAATACATGCAATTATCTCTTCCTCAGATTTAAAACTGCAGCAGCACATAATTAGAACCTGTGTTTGTGTATAAATTGAGGGTATGCAGCTTTGTATTAATTAAAATAGTAGTATTAATAGACCACTTCTCAGTGGTCTGAGAAGTACACTTGAAAACACAAACAGCCATGTGATGAAAAGACAGTCACCTCTAAGAGAGAGTGCTCCTCTCATGCCACCACCTCTTCCTCTTCCCCGCAGTCCTCGTCCAGCTCCACGCAATCCTCCAGGAAATCCTCGTCCTCTGCCGCCGCCCGGCATCAGCGAGCCGATGGGCCGCCCCAGCCTGGCCTGGATGTTGCTCTTCCCAAGTCGCTGTTTTAGGCTCTAAAGGTGGGTGATATGAAGGATTGTTGACTTTAAATGTGGTATGCCTAACTTATAAAGCCAGCGTGCAATGACTTTCGTAACATATCTGTAATGTATTACAAAATAATGAACCACGATAGCCTGTGCAGACTTGTGACAGGAGCTGAAAAGTGAAAACTAAAATTGTTTAAGCATGTTTGCTCGAAAAGACTAAAAGATTAAGACGACAATTTTCCTTATGAAAAAATGCTTTTTTTTTTGCGTAGAATTAGACATACTGTATAGAATTTTCTTAATAGCGTATTATGAACGTAAAAAAAGGCAAATTTAATTAATGACATACTTCAATGGTACATTACCTTTAAAATTTGGGGTAAAAATGTTTTGTGTTTTTAAAATAAGTCTCTTATGGCCACCATGGCTGCATTTATTTGATCAAAAATACAGTATCTGCAATATTATTACAAAATATGTTCTATTTGAATATTCGTTTTAAAATATCATTCATTTCTGTGATCAAAGCTGAATTCAGTGTCACATGATCCTTCAGAAATCATTCTAATATGCTGATTTGCTGCTCAAGAAACATTTATTATCAGTGTTGAAAACAGTTGTGACAATTCTGTGTTAATACTTTAAGGATTTGTTGATCAATGTAAAATTCAAAAGAACAAATTTTATTTTGAAATAAAAAGTTTTTCTGTCACTTTTGATCAATTTAATGCGCCCTTGCTGAAAAAAAAAATATTTTAAACAGTAGTGTACATATTCAAAAGCTTTTTCTTTCTGTAAATTCAGCACTTTGCAACCACTTGTACTATGACGCATTCATCAGCTGATTTGCAGCTCCATCTATATCACCTCAATGTGTCATCTTAGGCCGTCCATGTGCATGTCATTTCCTCTCTTACCTGTTTGTGTTGCAGGGCAGCCTGCACAGAGGGCCTGTTCTCCATCTGCTGAGCGAGCCGGCGGTTCCTCGCACTGGCCATGTGCTGCTGCTGCATGGTCGCCCGGATGCTACTCACTGTCGGCTGCTTGTTCTTCAGCATGTTTGTGAAGCTTGTGGGACACAACAGAAGAAGGAGGGTAGAGAGCGAGAGAGAAAGAAGAGGGAAAGGGGGATACGAGGAAAGGAGGGTTCCAAATCAAATCATTTCACACAGCATGGACGCAGCTACAGCGGTTCCTGTAGCAATCTAGAGAATGCCCTTCTTAGACCACACCTGCTTTCATTTACTCTCTCTCTCCATTACATGTGGAGACACCCCAACGCATTTGGCTTAAACTGAACACCTATGACGTGGTTTCAGAGACAAAAGAGAAGACAGAGATAGAAAAGAGGCAGATTTCAGAGCGATTGCCACTTACAGGCCGCCATCAACCAACTGTGATGGCATCAGTCCAAGACACCGGCCCAGGGCTAGAGGGGTGTCTGGCAACCCAGCCACTTACAACCAAGACCGTGACCTGGTACGCTCTTCTGCAAGACGCTTCTGATGAGAAGAAGGGAAGGGGGTTGGGGGGACAGGTCACGTCTAGGTACGGACTGAGCACCTTATTCTGTAGACAGCCAGAGAGAAATTGAGAACGGCAGAGGAGGAGCAGAAAAACTCATCTGAGAGAGAGAGAGTGTGTGTGTTTTTGTGTGAGAGAGGGCACACACACCATCTTGCATTATCAACTCATTCCCATGGCTGAGGATGCTCTTCTGCAGTGAACTCAAGTGCAGTCGGCTTACCTCACCATTACCCTCTCACCTCCGGGTGTGCGCCGCTTACGCAAGAGACACCTCGCCAAACACGGCACGCTATCAGATCTTTATTCTCGACTCATGTAATCGCCGTCATGTTGGGTAAGCGGCTCACACCGTGCAGGCAGTCTAGCGTCCATGTCAGGTCTGATGTCTCCCCCTCAATGACCTCCATAGTACACGTGTCTTGAGGCTTGACGCCTTAGTTATCTCTGTATGCTTTTCCCCCTGGCTTTGAGATAATGCTGTCAGGATGCGTAGCGCCTCACCGCTCATTCAGGGACACCTTGGTGGTGCTTTTCAGCACGACTTTTTGAGAAGAAGGGGCACTCATGTTTCTTCAGACTTGCAGGGATCTCTCCTGTAAGGGAGAAACAGCCGAATATAGATGTTAGGTATCTGTAATGCATGAAACGAAAGTGAAAGTTTCCCAGACAGAAATAAGAAAGTCAATGGAGAAATCTGATGTTAGAAAAGGTAATACACTGGCTGGATTTTAAAATCTTGTGAGCTGACTACCTATACCAGGGTTTTCAACCGTTTAGACACCACGGACCCCCAAATATAATCATTCTTGATGCAAGGGACCTCCATGCTGAAATACAGAAGGCAACTACATAGTTTATTGTATAGACCAAGTTTATACAGTGAAAATATATCTAAAATACTACTCAAATGTTTTCTATATTAAGGTGACTTTTTTCCCTACTTTTTCTATCTTTTTCTTGAGTACTGTAAGGATTTTTTTTTTTCTCTAAATAGAATTTCTGTTTTTTTAAATTATTATAATCTACTTAAGGTTTGTTTGTTTTGTTTTTTTTACACAGTTTGCTCTCTAAACTTTTTTCACATACTGCCAAGAAAATAACCCCCAAAAATGTGCAAGGGAGCGGCCCCCATTTATTTAATCTTTTTATTAAATTTTTTTTATGCAAGTCTAATTTTTTTTTTAAATCTTTGAATTTTGATGGTTTTCTACATTTTATTTTTACAAAGTTTTCTCTAAACTTTTCCACAGACTTCCTAGAAATCCCTTGCGGCCCTTGATTATTTATTTTAATCTTTTATATTTATTTTAAAATAGATTTTATTTAAATCTTATTTAAAATTATTTTCTCCCTTTTTTAATTTTTCTCACAGACTCCCTATAATTCCCTTAAGGCCCTTGTTTATTTGAATCTTTTATAAATAACGTTATATATATATATATTATTTATTTATTTTTTTAAATAGATTTTTACTTAATTATTTTCTACATTTTTTTTTACACTTTTCCACAAACCCCCTAAACCTCCATTGAGGCCCTGGTTTGAAACCCCCTGACCTAACTTAGACAGCATTTATTAAGTTTTTGCAGTGTGCTGGTAGACATAACAGTGCTTATGATGCCCAAAAATGCTGTTCAGGAGCTCAGTAGGTTTCAGAACATTTTGTTATTCATACCAGGCGTCAACATAATGGTAAAACAACAAGATTTACCGGTTACACAAATGTATTTACAAAACTGTATGACTGTTCATCAACCTTATACTTCAATATCAATGTAACTCACACAAAACTCGCTCCTATTCACATATTAACCACTCTAATATTCTATGGTAATGTGTAAGATATATTTAATTCTTACCTTTTCTCTGAAACACTGGTGTTAGTAGAGTCAGGGCAGATCTGTTAGCTTAGCGCGTCGCTGGAGCAGCTGACTGACTCGACAAAATCACGCTTCAAACTTCTCTGCTGGACGCACGAAAATTGTACAACTACCGCCCCTCTTCTAAATATATTTAAGAACTTAAAAACAAAGCTATATCCCACAAAATTGGCTATTTAACACCAATCTACTTCTAATCCGCAACTCTTTCTGCCTCCTCTCCCCTCATTCATCACAAAATGGTGCTAACAACTGCGCGAGCTTGGAAAATGGAGCACTGCTTACTGCGTCAGATATCGCGAGATTTACGCATGAAAGGCTGCGTGCCAAATAGTACCATACTAAGACTAGGGACAGGGATGGGCAGTGTTTCAGATACATGTATTTAAAATACGTATATTTTGTATTTTAAAGCCTTGGAAAAAATCAAATGTATTTTGTATTCAAATACATTTAAGACCAGTATTTTTGTATTTTCAAAATACATAAAATACTTTGTGCCAGTCAACCTCTTTATGAGGGTGCTGATTTTGTGCATCAACTAGTTCAGACCATAGACTGTAAAAAGGTTCAGACAAGCCCTCTCCCCTCAACATTCATGCATGCATTCAGCATTGGGTGAGCGGCTTTTCTAGAATAAGATAAGGTGAGGGTGTCATGGTCAATTGTACTTGTCGATTAAAGTTAAAATAGTGCATCATTCAGATTTGCCTTCAGTTAACATGAAAGAATAAAAGAGCACTGACAAGGGGAAAAATAGCATTAGCCAATCAGTTTTGATAGTTCGGTTGTTGTTGTTTTTTTTTTTATAAACTTGCTTGTCAAATGTGTTTGAAGCATTACTGCATGTTATAGCTTGCATGACAATACATATCATGGTGATGATATAAAATGTGGCCCTGGACCACAAAACTAGTCATAAGGGTCAATTTTTCAAAATAAATAATCTGAATGAATAAGCTTTCCATTGATGTATGGTTTGTTATGATAGGACAATATTTGGCTGAGATACAACTATTTGAAAATCTGGAATCTGAGGGTGCAAAAAAATCTAAATATTGAGAAAATCGCCTTTAAAGTTGTCCAAATGAAGTTCTTAGCAATGCATATTACTAATCAAAAAATAAGTTTTGATATATTTACAGTAGGAAATTTACAAAATATCTTCATGGAACATGATCTCTACTTAATATCCTAATGATTTTTGGCATAAAAGAAAAATCTATAATTTTGACCCATACAATGCATTTTTGGCTACTGCTACAAACATACCCCAGCGACTTAAGACTGGTTTTGTGGTCCAGGGTCACAAATGTGAATCGGATGAACTTTTCAAAATCTCCTACATAGAAAGGCCTATCAGGATAAGCAAATATATCCATGCAGCTTATAGTGAGCAGGAATTATTGGAAAGTTGGAGTGGAAAAGCAGCATGAACGAATGAGGTACACAGTGTGATGTGCTTGGCGAAAGGAAAATCAAACTCACACTCGCATGTTGGCAGGCAGTTTTTTTGTTTTATTCATTATTTCTGCTATTGCAGGCTCGTTTTGTAAATGTAAGCATTTTTAGACAAGTGCAAACTTGGTGTTTAATGAAAAATTTGTCATATTTAAAAAATCAGGTGATTGTGTTCACCCATCTATGCAAATGTATGTTTATGTAGAGACAAAAGAATTAAGTTAATCACTGTCTGTCACCATCAGTTTAGTGTAGTGATTGTGTGCATTTGTGAAGACACTGATGATCTTAAGCTTTTGATTTCATTGTTCATCAAAAAAATGGCCAATTTCACATGTATTTTGTGCATTTTCAAAATACAAAATACTGTATTTGTATTTAAATACTTTTTCCACACAGTATTTTGTATGTGTATCTAAATACTGTTTCCACACAGTACTTTGTATTTTTATTTTAAATACATTTTCATGTATTTATGCTCATCTCTGACTAGGGTTTGTAAGTGAACGCTGTGCATCAAGATTTTATCTTTAAAAAAGGTTACGGCATATTTTAAGGTGTTCTGAGCAGGTTTAACCATTTTAAATTACATTTGAGCCATACTTACAGTCATCCTGCGGTGAGGCAAAATAATTCAAAGAATTTAAAATTACAAATATTGCATGCAATAGCTTAATTCTTATCAGGTAATAACCTCGTATAAAACATGTATAATTATAATTATTATTGTTATTGTTATTAAAAAAGTAATATGCCACAGACCCTCAAATGATCATCTTCATGCAAGGATCTATGCTGTGAAAAATTAATATTATAATTATGTTGAGAATATTTAGTTTCTATTACATTACATTATCACGTTTTTACTCACAAATGTACTGTTGATGTATGTTATTTGTTTATTTAATCTTCTTAATTATTTTTATTAATTTACTTTAATCCCTTTTATTATCCATTTATTTTAATCGGGGTTTTTTTATACATTATTTTTAATTTGCACACTGTTTTTTCACATGCAATGTATACTGCGTCGTAGGCCACTTTTGTAGTTGAACACAGCCATATTTGTGACGCAGCACGCAAATTTGGAGATTCGCTGATTTACAAACGATCGCCCAGCTCTTGTACTTGCGCTGTGTTGTAATATCTGTAAAGAGGCAGTGACTAGCCCTGTCAAATCAGAGCTCAGTAAAGATGGCAGCGTTAGCAGCGGTGGAAACCCCTTCAGGGAAAGATGCTCTCGCTGAGGGTTTGCTGGACCTCCTGAGTCCCGCTGTACAGCAGCTTGACTTACATGTGCACTCAGTCAGGTAGTGTATTTTGAGAAACATACGTGTTTTTTTTTAAACCCGAGAAATGTTTAATTCAAAACGATTAGTTCTGTGTGCTAACATGCTAATGGCTGTCAACATGACAGGTCTTGTGACTCAGAGTCAGAGATGCTGTACCATGCAAAACAATTATTTCTTACCTTTTCGCTGTTTCGCACGATGTTTGCGTTTGAGATATGGTTCAAAGTCATGGTTTTCAAAGCGTGCATAAATATATACAGCTATATCGTTTATATACTGTAAATTTATCTTCACAGAGAAAGCCAAGTGGAACTTAGGGAACACATTGATAATTTGGCATCTGGTAAGTTGGT
>JAFVLL020016734.1:170034-185074 GCA_021397915.2 Tor tambroides
ATGCTTTTCCCCCTGGCCTTGAGATAATGCTGTCAGGATGCGTAGCGCCTCACCGCTCATTCAGGGACACCTTGGTGGTGCTTTTCAGCACGACTTTTTGAGAAGAAGGGGCGCTCATGTTTCTTCAGGCTTGCAGGGATCTCTCCTGTAAGGGAGAAACAGTAGGATATAGATGTTAGGTATCGTTATTGCATGAAATGAAAGTGAAAGTTTCACAGGCAGAAACAAGGAAGTCAATGGGGTGATCTGATGTTAGATAGAAAAAGTAATACATTGGCTGGATTTTAAAATCTTGTGAGCTGACTACCTATACCAGGGGTTTCAATCTTTTATATGCCACAGATCCCCATACATGATTATTCTTAATACAAGGAACCTCCATCACAAAAATTAAAAGGCAATTAATTTATACAGTGAAAAAATGTGAAAATTATTACTCAGAAAATGTTCTTTTTCCCTACTTTTCTGTGTTCTTTCTAGAGTACTGTAAGATTTATTTAGTTTTATTTTTTTTACATCGTTTGCCCTCTAAACTTTTCACATACACGCTAGAAAATAAACTCCAGAAATCTGCAAGGGAACAGTCACCATTTATTTAATCTTTTAATTAATAAATGTTTTTTTTTGTATTTAATTCTAGGTTTTGTATTTAAATTTTATTTAGATTATTTTCTACATTTTTTTACTTTTCAACAGACTCCCTAGAATTCCTTTTCCCGTAAGGAAAAAGGCCATTCATTTATTTTTTAATATATTTATATTATTATACATATCTTTTGTAATTATTATTTTTTTTATTTAAATAGATTTTATATATTTAAATCTCCCTTTCAGTTTCTCTTTTTCCCCCCCACAGACTCCCTATAACTCCCTATAAGGCCCCTGTTTAATTATTTGAATCTTTAATATTTTTCATTAATGTAAATCGTTTTTATTTACTTATTTCCTACTTTTTTTTTTCTTTTTCTTTCTTTACACTTTAATTCCCTAAACCTCCCCTGAGGCCCCGGTTTGAAACCCCCTAACTTAACCTAGACAGCATTTTTTAAGTTTGCAGTTTACTGGTAGACATAACAGTGCTTATGATAGCCAAAAATGCTGCTCAGCAGCGCAATAGGTTTTAGAACATTTTGTTATTCATACTTGACGTCAACATAATGGTAAAACAACAAGATTTACCGGTTTAACAAATGTATTTACAAAACTGTATGACTGTTCATCAACATTGTAGTTCAATATCAACGTAACACAAAACACTACTTCGTATTCACATATTAACCAGTCTTATATGTTATATGTATTAATGTGTAAGATGTATTTAATTCTTACCTTTTCTCTGAAAGACTGTAGTTGAGTCAGGGCAGATCTGTTAGCTGTGTAGCTTAGCGCGTCGCTGGAGCAGCTGACTGACTCGACAAAATTCACTCCAAACTTCTTTACTTGACGCCCGAAAATTGTACAACCACCGCCCCGCTTCTAAAAATATTGAAGAACTTAAAAACAAAGCTATATCCCACAAAACTGGCTATTTAACACCAATCTACTTCTAATCCGCAACTCTATCTGCCTACCCTCCCCTCATTCATCACAAAATGGTGCTAACAACTGCGCGAGCTAGGAAAATGGAGCGCTACTTACTACGTCAGATATCGCGAGATTTAAGCATGAAAGGCTGTATGTCAAATAGCGTACTACCATACTAGTACTAGGGTTTGTGCGTGAGCGTTGTGCATCAAGATTTTATCTTAAAATTAAAAAAGGTAAACGGTACATTTTAAGGTGCTCTGAGCAGGTTTTAACTTTCATTTTAGCCTTTACCCTACAATTTCATGCAGTCCCGCAGTTTGAAATTTGTGAAGAATTACAAATTTGTATAAATAGCTCAATTCATATCAGGTCATAAACTCGTATAAAACATGTACAATTATTATTATTATTATTATTATTATTATTTATTAAAAAGGTTTAAGATATTACTGTGTACTAGTTACTAGTAACGCATTACAGTAATAATAGTGTAACTACTAATAAAATTTAAGTAATAATATTACAGTTACCACCCAAAAAATCGTTTAGTTGCTAATGATTTAAAAGTCAAAAATTCGATCATCCCTATCAATTTTCCTAATCGTTGTTATCACCAATGCAGCAAACTTAGCTTCATCGGAAGATGGAGAGGGCCACATCATACAGTGACTGGAAATACAGCCATTATTTTAATTTTGTTGGGAGAAATGACGACAAAACGCCAATGCCACATGTAAATTGTGTGGTACTAAGACTTTTTCTATTGCGAATGCCAACGTGTTTGGTTGGTTCTACCTGCTTGAGCCCTGTTGCAGATTTTACCCTGTTGCTGCTTTATTAAATAACAGAAAAGTTGTTTAAAAATTGTGGCTTGTTATCAGTTTGAGCAAGTTGTACTCTTTATTTATCTGTTAATTTTATGGATTCACAAGCTGCAAAAATTATGCAATTCTCAATTTTTTGATGTGTAATGGAAATGTAACTAGTAGTGTCACTAATTGGCCACTATTAGCTTGGAGTAGTAAGTAAAGTAATAATATTACATTTGAAAGGATAACTAGTAATGAGTAATATATTACATTTTTCAGTAAGGAGCCCAACACCACAATCAAAGGATCCTTATTCTAAAACTTAAAAGACAGCCACTGTATATATTTTCATGCATAAATCCCACATCTGAAAAATTAATGTTATGACTATTTTGAAAAAAAAAGCTTCTAATACATTACATTATGTTTTTACTCACGAATGTACTGTTTGATGTATTGTTTACATTGATTTATGCACTTATTTATTGTAATCTTTTTATTATTTATTAGTTATTTATTTTAATTGACATTTTTAAATTGTTTATAATTTTTACAGGTTTCCTAAACTGAGTGTCAGTACTTTTCACTGCTTGAAATTTCATGTCATTTAGGCCTACTCACTATTTCTACAATATGCTTTATGTGTACTACTGTTCGAAGTATACATCATTACTGTTTTACATCTAAGTTTCACGTACAATGTGTCATTTGCAAGAAGTAGTACGCTAGTATTACTATTGTGTTTGAACACAGCCATATATGTGTGTCGCAGAATATGCGCATATTTGGAGATTCGCTGATTTACAAATCCTCTCAGAGCTCTTGGACTCGCTCTGTATTGTAGTATCTGTGTATCTAGTGTGGTCAAATCAGAGCTCAGTAAAGATGGCGGCGTTAGCAGTGGTGGAAACCCCATCAGGGAAAGATGCTCTGGCTGAGGGTTTGCTGGACCTCCTGAGACCCGCTGTACAGCAGCTTGACTTACATGTGCACTCAGTCAGGTAAGTTAGTGTGTTTTGAGAAACGTGCGTGTTTTTTTTAAACTCGAGAAATGTTTAATTCAAAACGATTAGTTCTGTATGCTAACATGCTAATGACTGTCAACATGACAGGTCTTGTGACTCAGAGATGCTGTACCATACAAAACAATGACAGTTCATTTCTTTCTTTTTCGTTCTTACCTTTTCGCAGTATCGCACGATATTTGCGTTTGAGATATCTTTTTAGTAATGGGTTTTAAAGCGTGCATAATTATATCGTTTGTATATTGTTTATTTATCTTTACAGAGAAAGCCAAGTGGAACTTAGGGAACACATTGATAATTTGGCATCAGGTAAGTTGGACGTGATTATTATTATGCATTTACATTTTTTTTCTCAATCGCTTTGGTTAAATTCTCGAATGATTTTATTTATTTATTTATTTATTTCTCAAAACAATAAGTAAAGACCTTTGGGCAGTTATTAGTTCCAGGTTCGGAATTCTTGTTCATTTTATCAAATTGCATGTGCTTTGGCACCTGTGTACAAAATAGTGAGTACAATTGTCTACAATTTTCACAGTAACTAAATGCTCTAGGAGTTGAGCATTCTCATTGAAACTGTAATAATCTTTACAACTTCTAAATATTCTTTCATTGTGTGAGCCATCACATGCAAAATTATCCATTTAATTGTAAAACTCTCTCAGGCATGTAAGGGATAATCAACGGCTAGCTGTGCATTAAACGAATTTAATCAACACCTGCCAGCCAATCAGAATCGAGTATTCAGACAGACCATGGCATAAATATGTATATTCTATAAATATCTGACATGGTATGTTTGTTGTTGTATGCTAAATTGGCAAATGACTTGCCATAGTAATAAAATAGGAATCACAATTATACCAATCAAGTTTGGAAGCATATATATGGATAAAACATATATATATATCATTTTGTGGCAATTTTCTGTTCACTATTTATGAATTTACAAGTGCGTCAAAATGGACATGCAAATCTAAATTTTCTCTTTTCATTAAACACGTTTACAAAATTGATTGTACTGTCTAAATTAGGGCTGCATGATTAAGAATAAAATCATCATTGTTGATTATTCCCTTGAAATTGTAATTGTTATTAACTATGATTATGACAATTTACATTGAATGATGTTTTGAATAGCTTTATACCATTGTTTGAAGCAACTGCATGCCATAATTTTATAAAAAGCTGAAAACACTCTTCCTGAAAAACTTGTATTGCTTTTCTATAGCATTAACCTTCAAATGTCAACTATACATTGGTTTCGTTTTTTCTTTAAATAATAAACAAGTAAAAATATATTATAATGTTATACTAAAACCAAAAATTAAAACAAGGGAGAAAAAAGGTAGTTGTGCTTTTGAATAGTTACCTAATTGTGGCATCTGTAATTGTAATTACACTTAGAAATTCGATTAATTGTGCAGCTCTAGTCTAAATACAAAATGTGCATATTCTTTTTCTGTGTACTACAATATCTGTATCTGTACAATTAAAATCTGTTTCTTAAAAGCTCAGTGTGATACGCAGTAGAATTCAGTTAGACAAAAATTAAATTTGTATTTAATAAAAAATTTCCATGGTTGACTTTCATGAGGAAAAAACATTGCATGCAGGCATTGTATATAATCAGCCAATCTCTGCATGCAAGAAGGTGGAACCTACAGAGAACCATCAAAGCAATGCAAATACACATACTTATAATGTATATGTAGAGAGCACGTCAATGAAAAAAAAAAAAAAAAAAGAAAAAACCTGGACGTTTTAGGCAATTTAGAAATCCCAGCAAGGACATGAGGAATAGAATGTATTGTCGTCCTAGACTGAAAAAGTGATAGGATTATGACTTCTTTTGGCATAGAATATAAGAATATAAAAGGTTGTATTTGGTAATCCATCCACATTACAAAATATTTAATGCAATACTCCTGCCCCTTTCTGCAGAATTCATAAATATCATGTCATCTCATGTGAGCATTTCTTCTGCAGAGCTGTGTAGGATCAACGAACACCAGAAGGTGGCGCTAGACTTAGACCCATATGTTAAAAAACTCCTTAATGCCAGGCGAAGAGTGGTGCTTGTCAACAACATACTCCAGAATGCACAGGTAAGAGACTATAAACATATATAAAACATTAGTTTGCTTGGTGTTTTCCTCTTCATCTTCTCCAATCTTTACATTACAGGAGCGTTTGCGAAGGCTGAACCATAATGTTGCTAAAGAGACGGCGCGCAGGAAGACCATGCTTGAGGCATCTGGAGCATTTACCCCACGCTCTCCCAGCAAACCATGATGTCTGAAATCTCACATTTTGGGAATGCACCATTACACTGTGCTCAATGCCAAGGACCAACGCTGTAGATTTGCAGAATCTTCCTCTTATCATTAAAGGGCGCTGGGCTATGCAAAGCACTGCTAACAAAACACTGCAGCATTAATGTCAGTTCACTTAGTCAGGGAGACAGCAGTGTAAATATGCACACATTTCTTTCTTGAACATGTGACTTTTTAATAAAATATTTGTCTGTGAATTTAACTTTTGCCGAAAAATGCAATGCTGAGGATTTGCAAATTTAGGATTTGAATTATTATTATTACTTATCAGAACTGTCAGAGAAAATATCTAGTCATGAACCTGTAAATATTCTGCTGTCAGTCTTACCATATTTTTTTTGGGTTTAGACTCTATACGCATTTTTGTCTAAATATTTTCTGTTGCACATGTGCTTCATGTATTCAAAGGAATCATTCACCCAAAAATGAACATGTATTCTCCCTCAGGCCATTCAAGATGTAGATGAGTTTGTTTTTTCATCAGAACAGATTTGGAGAAATTTAGCATTACGTAACTTGCTTGTTAATGGATCCTCTGCAGTGAATGGGTGCCGTCAGAATAAGAGTCCAAACAGCTGCTAAAAACATCACAATAATCCACAAGTAATCCACACCTCTCCAGTCCATCAGTTAATGTTTTGTGAAGTGAAAAGAAGTAAAATACTTTTTAACTTTATATGGTTGCTTCTAGCCAAACTACAAGTCCATATTCCATAATAATGCCATATTAATGTCCAGTGAAAAAGTCCATCCTTTGTCTTCTTTCATCAGAATCCACAAACATATTTATTTATAACTGTTTTGGACTGTTTTTGCTTTTAAATGGTGCTTATTTATATTATACTACATTTATATTATCTGTGCATATTTCTCTCCTGATTCAGACGAGATTACTTTTACACTGGAAAAAGCAATATTATTCGTATTTTAACCGGAAACAACTGTTTAAAGTTCAATACATCTTAATGATGGATTTGTTTCTTACAAACACACAGCCTTTTGCCTCACATGACGTTAATTGATGGACTGGAGTGGTGTGGATTATTGTAATGTTTTTATCAGCTGTTTGGACTCCTATTCTGACGGCACCCATTCACTGCAGAGCATCCATTGGTGAGCAAGTGATGTCTCAAGTTCTTTTGTCCTTAGAATAGCAAGAACTTGACAGAATTTTCATTTTTGTGTGCACTATCCAAAAAAACAAAACAAAAAACAAACAAACTTATTTTCTAAAACATTTCAGTCTTAAAATATCTGTTTACTTTTGTAGATATTTAGCCTCTGAAGACTGAATGCTGTTCATTAACATAATGTTTATTGTTCATTTAAGAGTGTTAGAATTATTTATATGTATGTCACAGATCAAGCCAATACAAATGTGTATATATGAATTACAATTTTAGGGAGGAATTTAACTTCCCCAGGCATCCGGCATTGCATTATAATTGAATCAGCAGTAAAATCTTAGGCATGCACATGTCTTATGTAAATAGTGGATGCTTTGTAAGAAGATATGAGAAAGGGCAGATGAAGGTGACCTCTTGTTTTAGCTTAAAGGGAGAGGGTTAGGAAAAGATTTCAGGACAGGTGAAAGGTCAAGGGAGGGAATCTATCAAGGAGGAAGTTGGAATCATATGAGGGGCCTCCTAAAAGTCGCTCCATTGATGAGAGATTAAAGACAGATTGCTGGAAATCACTTGGCTGCAACAAGTAAAATGAAAGAGTAAAAGCCTTTTGGAGTCTGCTCATATTTGATGCTCACTGCATATGCAAACTTGGCTAAAGATGTGCATGTTACTGTATGTTGTGACCCTGGACCAAAAAACCAGTCTTAAGTCGCTGGGGTATATTTGTAGCAATAGCCAAAAATACATTGTATGGGTCAAAATAATCTATTTTTCTTTAATGCCAAAAATCATTAGGATATTAAGTAAAGATCATGTTCCATGAAGAAATTTTGTAAATTTCCTGCCGAAAATATATCAGAACTTAATTTTTGATTAGTAATATGCATTGCTAAGTGCTTCATTTGGACAAACGTAAAGGCATTTTTGTCAATATTTAGATTTTTTTGCACCCTGAGATTCCAGATTTTCAAATAGTTGTATCTCAGCCAAATATTGTCCTGTCCTAACAAACCATACATCAATGGAAATTTTATTTATTCAGCTTTCAGATTATATTATTGTGTATTAATATTAATATTCAGATGTACTAATATTATTCAGATGAATTATTTGTGTCCAAAAGTAGTGAAACGCTAGAACATTTGATTTTTTTATGAAGTGACTTTGTTTTATGCCTTCTTTGTTTTATAACCCTACACCTTTTGTTTATCTCAAGGTTTAAATGAACAAAATCCCAGATTTTTAATGTGGACTTTTTGGTACTGTATTATATATTTTAGTCCTTTATTTGTCAGTGGGCTTTTAAAAAGAATATGTGACCCTGGACCACAAAACCAGTCATAAGGGTCAGTTTTCTGAAATTAAGATTTATACATCATCTGAAAGCTAAATAAATAAGCTTTCCATTGATGGTTTGTTAGGATAGGAAACATTTGGCCGAAATACATCTGAAAAAAAAAAATCGCCTTTAAAGTTGTCCAAATGAAGTTCTTAGCAATATAATATATAGCAATCAATCCTAATGAAAATCGAAAAATCAATAATTTTGACCCATACAATGTATTTTTGGCTATTGCTACCAATATACCCGTGTTTTGCGACTAGTTTTGTGGTCCATGGTCACATCTGTGTCCAAAAGTAGTGAAAATGCGAGAACATTTGATCTTTTATATGAAGTGACTTTTTATGCCTTCTTTGTTTTACAACCCTATTGTTTATTTCAGGGTTTAAATGAACGAAATCCCAGATTTTTAGACTTTAGGCCTTTACTAAATCTGTCAGTGGGCTTTTAATAAGAATATGATACACGTTTTCTAGTGCTGGGTGCATGCGGCACTGGAGTGCTAGTCTAAAAGTAGCCATCCCTGGCTGTTGTAAATTTCAATCATCGATGGAAACTGAGGAGGGATGAATGGGGCGGGATGAGCCGATACGGGGCGGAGTAATCTCAGCGGCGCCACCTTAAAAAAACAGTCGCGCCGATATGTCAATGCAGACGCGACCCAGACAGACCTCGGCCCGGGGGCCCAGCCGTGAGAGCCGCGCCGTGATTGGCTGAGCGCCGCCGTCCTTTTGAGACTCGCCCTCCTATTGGCTGGAGCCTTTCGAGACGCTCACTCGCACAATGTCTACCCGCTTTTGTTATTGTAGCGAGCGGCCAGGATGCGGAGACAGCGAGCCTGATAGTCCGCTATAGACTTCGATACACTCAAATTAGATGTTGGAGGGGGAAGGGGGCACGAATTACTACCTCTCCGTCCTTATTCAGAAGACAGCTTTTCGCTATTCTCCAACAATACGACCGATGTGTGAGTATTTGAACGTTTTCGTGCGTTTATTTGATTCATTTTTAAGTGAAAACGAGACCTGAGCGGATTCAGCGACACATTTCGCTCGTTAAAACGCGTATTGCGTCAAAGGTGTGCCTGGCCGTGTCGTAATAACTCATCTTTGCCCTTGTCTGAGCTTTGAAGTATTTCGTAACTGTGTAGCAGCGTTTGAACACTGTGTCGAGACACTGACATGTCCACCCTCTCCCAGCAAGTTCGCGAGCAGAGGCTGTTCATTCAACAGTTCGCCTTGATTTTATTGACTAGACTAGTTAGGAATGCATAAAAGGTTTGCATGTCATCTCAACTGTGTTGAGCATATCCAAGCGCGTGAAACGTTTAGACGGCGGACTCGATGACGTCATGTGACCAAATATGGCATCTGCGCCGCTGCGTTTGTTTGCCTGCAGAGCAGTCAACAGTTTGGATTTAACTTTGCATGACATTTTATGAGCTGTGATATTATCCTGCAGTACGCTGGGAATGTCTTGGATACGGTTTTGTGGAGGTCAAACATTAGGGCTTTCTATTAAATTAGGCTTAGTATTATTATGTCATGTAATATATATAATATTCTATGTTAAATGTCTTAAAATGGGACCATAAACCTTGGGGGTTTCGTCATAATGTGATATCTAAAGCTGGGTTTGGATCCGAATGTCCTCTAGAATCAAGCCGCCATGCTTTAGTCAAGTACACTGTACTATATATGATGAAATAACGGAGTAATACATCCAGATAAGAAGAGAGGAATAATGCACGAGAGAAGAAACTAAAAAGAAACCGCTTTCTCAAATATTACAGCCGCGTATGAAATCACTTCATCTGATAGCATTGTTCATTCTGTCTTAATGTAAAGTTGTTCCTCTGGTGCTCTGCCTCAAGGGCCACTTGTGCAGACATGGAGAGCATCGCCGAGTCTGATAATAAGGGTCTCAGAGTCGCTCCCCCCAGATTAGAGTTGATGATGCTCAGAGATCTGAAGTGTCAGGAACCGTCAGCGCTCCACCAGCTCTCAATTACCACTGCACTCTAGAAATCTTGCACTTTTGCACTTGCAACATCTCATGAAAAGATCACAGGGGTTTTCATCACATAAACATGAAGGTCTGCTTCTTATGTACAGAATACAAATTCAAGTTCATCACAGCTGTGTAAACCACCTCAGTCACTTGCAGCACATAAAACATTTTTTGATTTTAAAACACTTTCCTATCTCAGTTTATTGTGCATGGAAAACTGTGAGTATGTGGTCTTCGTGTGAAGTCGGAAATGTCGTAATTACAAGTTCTGACCAAGCAAAGTCATATTTACGAGTGCAGAAAATCAAATTCCTTGATAAAGTTGGGATGTTGCAAGGGCTTGTTTATTTGAAACGCTGTGGAAACACTGATCTGAAACATAGATATTGTACAATATAGGCTTATTTATAACCTATATAGAAATCAGTGAGAGGAAAACAATTCTGCAGTGAATAATGCATATTTTTGCAAGTTACTTGCTGTATTTCAATCATTTTATCATTGTGAATTCAGAGGTACTTTTTTGGCCTATTGTTCACAATTGCTTTGTTTTGTTTAGGCTACATCTTAAATGCAAATTTGTAATACCGAAAGCCTGACTTGGAAGTACTTGAAGTGCACTTGAAGGCAGCCATTTGTTGCTAAATGTTACTGCTTTTCGGCTTTTTTAAACATTTGGAATTGCATACTAATCTACTATTTCCACAGTATTTTGTATGCATGCTGTGCAAATATGCAGTTTCTTGTATACATGGAATACTGTGTCCCATAATCCAATGCACTCAACGTCCATTCCCAGTGTAACAAATGATCTTTTTTTTTTTGACTCATTATTTGATCAAACTGCCAAAAGTCTGATATTTTTATACATAATGTAATACAACAATACAAAATGACAGAGCCTCATCTTGACATTCAGGAAAAGGTGATTAAAAAGACATGCACAATTAAAGGGATAGTCCACCCAAAAATGAAAATTCTGTCATTAGTCACTCACCCTCATGTCATTCCAAACCCATAAGACCTTCGTTCATCTTCGGAATCGTAACACAAATTAAGATAGATATTTTTGATGAAATCCGAGAGCTTTCTGACTCTGCATAGACAGCAAAGCAACTGAGACGTTCAAGGCCCAGAAAGGTAGTAAGGACATTGTTAAAATAGTCAATGTGACATCAGTGGGTTAACGCACATGGAAGACTGACACGGAAGAGAAGAAATTGTTGAATATAGTAGTTATTTTTGTTTTCTTTGGACACAAAAAGTATTCTCGTAGCTTCATAGCATTACGGTTGAACCACTGATGTCACATGGACTATTTTAACGATGTCCTTACTACCTTTCTGGGCCTTGAACGTCTTAGTTGCGTTGGTGTCTATGCAGGGTCAGAAAGCTCTCGGATTTCATCAAAAATATCTCAATTTGTGTTCTGAAGATGAACAAAGGTCTTATGGGTTTGGAACGACATGAGAGTGAGTAATTAATGACAGAATTTTCATTTTTGGGTGAGCTATATTAGGAAACTGAGTATAATTACAACTATGATATATCGAGCATTTCACCATTAATGTCCATGAAGCATTACTACAGCACTGACAGTGTGTTGGCATACTAGATGTAAGAGTCGTGTGTGTTGATGCTGCTGTTCTGTTTTCCCATCTGTCAGAGCAGCAGGATGTCCGTGAACCCTCCCAACAGTAATGACGCCTGCCTCAGTATCGTGCACAGCCTCATGTGCCACAGGCAGGGCGGCGAAAACGAGGGCTTCGCCAAGCGTGCCATCGAGAGCCTGGTCAAGAAACTGAAGGAGAAGAAGGACGAGCTGGACTCCCTCATCACCGCCATCACCACCAACGGAGTCCATCCCAGCAAGTGCGTGACCATCCAGAGGACGCTGGACGGACGCCTACAGGTGAAGCACGCTTACAGTAACTGACACTGAACCATTAACATTCACTTTAATGCAGTGAATTACAGGAATCCCTCCAAATGTTAATGCTGAATGGACTGAATGGGATGAGTCATGTCTTCATTTGGCAGGTTTTTCTTGTCTGCTTTACTCAGTGTTAGATAGCTTTTTCAGACTGGCACTGAATTGCTGTTTTAGGTTGTCATTCTGTCAATGTGAAGGTTTGATTAGACATGACACAGCGGTAAAAGTGTTTAAAGGGTTTCATGGCACCTGTTCAGTAAGGATGTGTCTTTATCACAAAAAACTAGCAACATACGGATAGATTGGCCAGGTAGATATTGGACGTTTTGGGATTATTGGGCAGTAATCATGTGTAGCATCCTGCTTAAGAGAAGTGGTAGTTTCTGCTTGTGTCAGTTTCAGAATCCACCAAGAGTGCTGTCAATGAATAATGCATACTTTTTGTTTTCAAAAATAAAAAAAGATGAAATATAGCATAATAATAAATAAATATCCCCCTGCATACCCAAATGGTTTCAAATTTGTAAGAAATCCAATATTTTAAGGAGATAGCAATGTTTTGGTCTTGATTCCTTTGTTTCATTAATTTGTGACAGTGGTCACTAGAATGGAAAAAAAACAAAACAATGAAATAAATAAATAAACAATATATAAAATAAATAAATTAAAAATAAAATATTTCTTGCTAGCTAAAGCAGATTGATTTTCTTTTCTGAGAAAAAAAATTGTGCAAAATAAATCATTTAATTCCCATAGATTTAAAGTTCACATCATTCACATACTAATTTAGGATCAATAAATTAGTATCAATAAATTGTATTTTATATATATATATATATATATATATATATATATATATATATACTAATCTTCAAAATTTGGTGTTGGTAATATTTTTGAAAGAAGTCTCTCACTAAGGCTGGATTTATTTAATCATAAATACAGTAAAAAACAGTAATGCTGTGAAATATTATTACCATTTAAAATGACAATTTTCTATTTGAATCTATTTTAAAATATTATTTTTTTTTTAGTGCTCTCAAATGATTAATCGTGAATAATCGCATCTAAAATAAGTTTTTGTTTACATAATATATGTTTGTATGCTGTGTATATTTATGATGTGTATATATATATAACTCACACACACATACAGTATATATTTATTTACATGTATAAATGTATATTCATATAATATATATTATATCTAAATATATTTCATATATAAACAACAATTTTTTTTAAAACATATACATGCATGTGTGTGTATTTATATATACATAATAAATACACACAGTACACACATATATATTATGTAAACAAAAACTTTTATTTTGGATGTGATTAACTGCAATGAATCGTTTGACAGCATAGATTTTTTTTTTACATGCAAAGCTGAATTTTCAGCATCATTACTCCAGTCTTCAGTGTCACATGATCCTTCAGAAATCATTCTAATATGCAGATTTGCTGCTCAACAAACATTTCTGATTATTATCAATTTTGAAAACAGTTGAGCTGCTTCATATTTTTGTGGATACCATGATACTGTATATGTTTTTTAGGATTCTTTGATGAATAGAAAGTTAAAAAGACAGCATTTATTTGAAATATAAATCTATATTTATCATTGTATTAATTTCTTTTCAAAAAACATCTAACCCCAAATGTTTGAACGATAGTGCATGTTTTCATATTGGTCATCAGCAGCATACCGAACTCCATAAAACCACTTGAAGTTATATTGAATATTTTTTATATTGATGGCTAATGCAAGTTATAATTAATAGAAATATAATAATCACATGTAGTAAACACATTTTACCACATTTAAATCCATACCACAGATTTCCCCCATAAATCAGCACAGAACATGCAAGAAAGCTTGTAGACTCTGTCTGAGATTCATCGGCCCATTAAAAGCTCATATTGGTCAACCACTGTATAAACTCCCTTTCCCCAGTCTAGAAAAACTTTGGAAAGTGTGTTTTCCTACATTGTTCACACAATTGTGTTTCCCCTAATCTATTTGTGAATCCTGCGATAAATAAAGCCAGACAATGTAAATAATCAAGGCATTGTCCGTTGAATAAACGTAGCGCTTTGAGGCCCGGTGCTAATCGCATCCACACCACCCACATCTGAACATACGGCTTTCATATGGGAGAAGGATGCAGTCGCAGCTTCAGCCAATGCTAATAGCTTCCTGCCTGTAGCATCGGTCTCCATGGATACTAGATGATTGACAGCAGCTACAAAGAGAGACCTTCATCACAAGGCCTTTGACTGTAAACCTCAACAACCTCAAAGAGTGGTGGTTTATATGGAGAAGGGCGTCTGCGCAGTTTCCCCACCCTTCGGTATGGGCAGATTTGGAGGGAGGGGTGGAGGGGAGGCTGTGAAGGTTGTTTTGTCTAAAACACAGGAAAAGGGGCTGGGTTAACTTAAGGCCGTCTATTTTTTCCTCCGTGTAGAAGGGCTGCTGGTAGATAGTCCACGCTGTTCTTTACACACAAGATGTGATGATATCCAGCTAAAAGCTGTGTATGTGCAGTAACAGAGAATCTGGTGCTGTAAAGCTGAACTGCTGAGTGAAGATATAATGTGTCACCTTTATTGACCTTATCATAGACAGTGAGAGCATGGGAAAAAGAGACATTAGTTACTATTGAAAAAAATAGCTGTATGATAAACACACCTCTGACTGCACAGATATTATTACCTGCTTATCACCAATATTCTTATTATCACAAACATTATTGCACCAAGTATGTATGTAATTTACAGTTAGACTAATGAACTGTATTAATAATATAATATAATATTGGTATAGGATTTTTAAAATTATTAAAAAAAAAAAAAAATATATATATATATATATATATATATATATATTATTATTTATTTATTTATTTTTATTTTTTAAATAAT
>JAFVLL020016735.1:0-34581 GCA_021397915.2 Tor tambroides
CCCACCTTGTTGTGAGCTTCCAGCGCGGGCTGAGCCTGTCAGATTGGAGCGAGGAGTAGGTGTTGGGCTTGGTGGGGGAAAACAAGCATTGTTTATAAGTGTAACAATGTTACGGAGGCTTTTCTTTAATTAGAACCCAACCCATCTTAAGATGGAGGACGTCTAAACATAGTCATGGAGCACACGAGCCTGTCAGGCAACTCTGAGAACTGTTGTGCTTCTGGGCAGGTTTGTGCAGTGAGAGGAAGCTTTGTCCTTTGCACCCTGCATAGCAGGTTCTGCTGTCAGCGTAATCACATATTGTGTTCATAGGGGAGCTGATTTGCAGAGCTTTGTTCTGCTGCTCTGATTTTCCCAGAATCCCTCTGTAATTGGGGTGTCGGAAGACTGGGTAAGGAGGGGTGGGGCAGCTTGGGACTTTTTTTAGGTGGGAGGTGGGGTGGGCTGAGTGGGAATGGAGAGCTGTAGTGGATTACGGAAGAAAGAACATATTTTGAGATGAACAGAATGAAAGATCAAGCTGAACAGCTGTGGTATGTGTAATTGTTTACACTTTTTTTTAAATAACAATTACATCATTTATTAATCTAAGTTTATGGAAGTCTATAAATATACTCATTGTTAATGAGTTCATTGTTAATTCATGTACACAATACAGTGGTTAATGTAAAATTATACAAATTACTTTCAGTCCTCGAATTTGCTTGGCTGAGCGGAGTTCCAAGAATCCAAAAGCACTGTTTTTGTCTTCAATAAGACAGGAAAATAGTGAGAGATAACAGCAGTCGGAGAGAATTATGTCAGATTCTCCCACAGCCAGAAACACCCACTAGTTTTTTTTGTTTTTTTTATTTGATGCAAAGGTAATACCAAGTAAGCCTATAGTGTTATACATGCATCAGTAGTTCAACCTTAATTTTATGAAGCTACAAGAATACTTTTTGTGCACAAAGAAAACAAAAATAACTTTATTCAACTATTTCTTCTTCCCTGTGTCAGTCTTTAGAGCCGCAGGAGCCGGCGTTTTGACGGAGAACCCGGATTCGCTGTGCCTTGTTTGCAAGCAGAGGAATGAACACGCATCAAAGACTAACATGGAAGAGAAGAAAATGTTGAATAAAGTTATTTTTGTTTTCTTTGCACACAAAAAAGTATTCTCGCAGCCTCATAAAATTAAGGTTGAACCACTGATGTCACATGGTCTATTTTAACGATGCCCTTGCTACCTTTCTGGATGTTGAATATGGTAGTTGCGTTGCTGTCTATAGAGGGTCAGAAAGCTCTCAGATTTCATCAAAAATATCTTAATTTGTGTTCCAAAGATGAACAAAAGGTCTTACGGGTTTGGAACGACATGAGGGTGAGTAATTAATGACAGAATTTTCCTTTTTGGGTGAACTATCCTTTTTAAGTGAGATTCCATTCTGAAGGGAATGAACATGTTCAGTTCAAATGTCCCTGCGAATGGCACGGGGAATAAGGGAACAGGAAGTAGAGAGGGAAATTTACCCAGCAGTCCTCACTCTACAGCACTTGAAGAAGATTGAATAAAACAAAAGTGGTTAAAAAAAGTTGAGGCTTCAATGTTTTGTTTTTTTTAAATCCAATTTGTGGTTTGTATGTGGAGAGTGCAAGACGTGACAGTCACAGATAAAGTACTCATCTTGTATCAGATTACATTTATTTTTATATTACACTATATTACACATTATTGACAGCTGACAAACTGACAAAAATGACAGTTATATTTATCAAGTAATTAAAGGGATAGTTCACCCAAAATGAAAATTTGTGTCATTAAGCACTCATCCTCATGTCGTTCCAAACCCATAAGACCTTCGTTCATCTTTGGAACACAAATTAAGATATTTTTGATGAAATCTGAGAGGTTTCTGACTTTCCACAGACAGCAACGGAACTACCACAAGGTCCAGAAAGGTACCAAGAACGACAAAATAGTCCATGTGACATCAGTGGTTTAACTGTAATTTCATGACGCTACGAGAATGTGGTAGGACCCTTGTTGTTCAAGGGTCAGAAAGCTGAACGAAGGTCTTACGGGTTTGGAACGACATCAGGGTAAGTAGTTAATGACGTGATTTTCATTTTTGGGTGCAATATCCCTTTAACTGAATAGTTAAATATAAATGCACTTGGATGTATTATACAAATGCATATTAAAGTATGGTTTACATTTTATTTACAGAATTATATCATTATACCTTCTAATATGCACATTTTTCAAGTGAAGTAATTTGAACAGTATCCTGCATAGGCCATGCTTCAGAGAGTATCCCCTATATCCCCAGCGATGACTGGGGATATAGGGGATATATGCCATTAATGGCAACCAACGTTTTTGAGTAAGTCATTGCATTATTCACTCACTCAAGCATTTGGTTCAGTACACTGAGTAACACGCATTTGGGAATGTCGTTTGAGGGTGACATGTTTCCCCATGCAGATTTTGCATCAGATTCGAGTTGGTCACATATTTGCAGCATTGACCAATAGAAACCAGTGTTGCCAGTCTGTGGTTTTCCCGTGGAACTGGGCTACTTTAATACTTGCTGCAGGTTGTATTTCATGTCTGCTGGTTCAAGTGACCCCAATAACATGATATTAAGCCGCTAAAATGCAAACTTTACCAGGGAAACCCCGCCAAAAACATATATATTACCCTCAGAACGCGATTTTTACCAGGGGACCCACCTCGAAACACGATTGGGCTAGTTTTGAGTAGCAATTGGGTGGGTTTTGTTGTGAAAACCTGGCAACCCTGATAGAAACCTGCTTGTATTGAAAGTGACTTCTGTGCAAGTTTTGCTTCATACATCATACATCGCTTTAAAATTTTTTCCCAACAAAAATTCACTTACATGATCACACTTTTGTTTTGTTTTGTTTTGGCATTGTAAGAAAAGCAGCCTAGAATAAACAAATTTTTAATGATCAATCATTTCGATTTTACAAGTTGGACTCCACCATACTGACACCAACTTGAAATCCGTCCCCAAAATTTCAAATCAATCTTAGGGCAAGCCCCCCAAAACCCTCCCATCTGATAAAGCAGTGATAGTGCCGGACCTGACAAATGATGTACAGCCTGCTGTCTTCAGGAACATATTGGATTTTCAGGCCTGCTGATTTGCTGAGAGATTGAGCCCAAACCCCCACTTTCATCCCCCTTGTGGATTCCTAAAGGAGACCTTGGGGAATTCAGCTTTTTTTTTAGTGCATTCATTGTCGCAATTAAAAATAATGCCAGGAGCCCCTTGAGGTATCGCAGAATAAGTGTGTGCACGTGTGTGTATGCGCTTGTGCCTCACTAGTAAGAGGGCCCAGCCCCCCAATCACAGCTGTGCTCCATGGACACAAACTAATGGCGAGCGACAGGGGCTTAAAAATCCAAAAACACTAATCAACAAATTGATTACAGGACGTTTCTTCTTTCAGCAGGGCTTACAGCACCTAACACACAATCAAGGCCAGACTGATCCTGCATTGACAACACCGCACACCGGCGGATGAGGGTAAAAGAGGGCTGCAGCTGCCACCATTTCACACTAAATGACCGTATGCGAGTGAGGAAAAACATCCATCATGTTGTTTCAATTTACAGTCTGTGGTTGCTTGTAAAACAGACAGTAAACAACTTTAACCGAAAATGAATTAGTAATCATTCTGTTATGCTAACAAATGACAGATTTGCAAACTCGTATCAAAACTATGCCGTTTCATATACACAAACGGGGGTTCAGAAAGCACTAACACGATTGAAAAATGTATAGTAATTCCAATAAATCCTTGTTTTGAAGTTCAGGGTTCTTCAAAACATCTTGCATACATCACATCACATGATGTGTTGCTGGGGAATCCCACTCCCACCCTCCCAAAAACAAAAAAACAACTGGATTTAAGGATTTGCTTACCCAGGGTGCTTATTCCTCGTTTGGTATTACATCCTCTGGGATTAACATTTCTATTACTAAATGTGAAGAGAGACAGTAATCATAGATCAAGAGAGTGAACCCCCCCACCGAAAGACTCATGCAAAACAAAGGGAATAGAAAAACAATGGTTGCACGTGATTTAGGTATGTGACATTCAGCTAGGAGAAAGTCCCCTGAGGGGTGTTTGTCTTAAAAGTATCACTCTTTATTTCGCGTCATATAAAACATCCAATGATATGTACACACATTCTCGGAGGTTCATTAGCGTCAGTCACAATTCCAGTGAAGACAGTCTCAGCCTAGATTTTACTATGGTACTGCGTTAAAAACAAAACCCATACAGCGCTTCGGATTTAATCAGATTTTATCCTTCTTCACTTCTTCCACATTCTTCAGTGATCGTACGGTGCATCGGCTCTAATGAAAACACATCAATCCAACTGAGAAAGACATGTTTCGAATGAAAATTATATTAAAGATTAGATGGATTGGTGTGGAGCCATTATAAAAAGTAGGTAGAACAGAAAGACGGCCTACATAATCACTGAAATGAGTCGGGACCAGCCTTTTGGGCGAATCTCTCAAAAGCCTGTCAGGAAATATCTGGGTCACATTTCACCACAAAATCATTAAGAGGAAAAAAGAAATTATATTTTGCATATAGAAAATGAAGCCTACATTTCAGACAATTAAGATATTTGCCATATAGGCAAATACCCTCATATAGGCAAAATACCCTCATTTACACTCAAATTCTCATTTAGGTTTTACTTACTTAACTGATATCATTATATGATTATTATCGTAATACAGTATTTTTTTAAAAAAACAGCTTTTTTAACTAAAATCAGCATAAATTAAGGCAAGCTATACTTTTTTTTAAGTTTAAATAATATACATATAGTATACTTATATATATATATATATATATATATATATATATATATACACACACACACACACATCTTTTGTATCTGAACTACATATAGTACATATAGTTCTGTTTTTGTTCTCACATTATGGTACTGTAAATGGGAAACTTTTTGCATTATGGTAATGAGAATTTTGGAGGGAAATGTGAAATGTATGTTCTTAATGGTCCTTTTTCTTTAAGCACAAAATATTTTCTTATTTCTTTTACTTCTGGAGTGAAATTTAACTGGACATTTTTGGACAGGTTCTGAGAGAGGTTCACCTTGTAACATATCTAATGCTATAGTGCTGCACACCAACAGTTGTTGTTTCTCCTGTGCTTCAGGTCTTCTGATGGAAAAGTAGCGTCTTATTTGCGGTTGAGGAGCTGGCGGGAGTGGGTGTGAACGGCCTCTACGAACGCGCCCACATTTTCTGGGTCCATATCAGGGTACAGGCCGTGACCCAGATTAGCGATGTAGCCCTTGGTGCCAAAGCCCTCCAACATCCTCCTCACGATCTCTGATATGCGCTCCTGATCACACATAAATGAAGAGAAGTGTTTGGGTTGGATATCATACATCAGGTCAAAATCTATTAGCTATGGTTTTTCAAACACCCCCATAACTTCTGAAATGATGGTGGAAAAAATGTATTTCGGAGGCATTGAGACAATGCTATGAAAGCCATGCTTGTAATGAACGAGCAATGAAAGCCAAAGACGGCTCTGTGTGGAAAACAGCTGCTCTTCGGGCTCATATTTCCAGCTGGGCCTAAATTTGTAAAAACAAAATGGCCTCTTTATTTTGAAATGGACTAGAAGTAAAGTAATGCTTTTGAAGCACTTTTATACAGCGTAGACTAAACTGAAGTGATGCAGAGAACTGCTTGGGTTTCAAAGGATCCATGATTCTGTTGTGAGTTGTTTTGATGTTTCTTTCCTCACCTTTGTGGCGTACAGAGCGCAGGGATCCATGTTGCCTTGCAAACTAACGTTTCCTCCAGTCCTGATACTGAAAAACACAAACATAACATAAATATATACAAAGAACCGTTCTTACACTGAGAAATAGTCAAACATCACAATACACTCACACCAGCCAAAGGTTGGAACACAGTTTCTCATGATCTTGAGCTAAAAGTTACTTTAAATAAAATTGTGGTTCTGTATGGACCTCTTTACAAAACTAGATTTTGAATCAATTAACTTTTTTTTAGAAATGGATTAATTGAAGCAGATAGTGTAAGAAGAGCAGCCACTATTTGAATGGGAGTGTTTAATAAAAAAACAAAAAAGCTATTTAATTTGTTTAGGATAGCAACTACATAATTCCAATAATTCCATTGGTTGATGACTCTATTATTTAAAATGTATTTTAAATTCTATATGAAATGTATAAAGAATAGTTTGTCCAAATCTTTAACTAGTACTATATGTACACACACACAGTGCCTTAATGGACTATTCAGACTCAACCGAACCCTTTCATTCTAATCGATTAGAAATCCTATATTGAAATTTGGCCGTCTCTGATATTTCTGTTTTTAAATCTATAAACTGGAGTGTTTTTCATCCGTATTATATATTTTTTATTATTTGATTGTATTATTTTAGTAGTAGTATTATTTGATTTGATTTGATTTTTTTTTTTTTTTTTTGTACAGCACTGTGGTCAATTATTAGTATTGTGTGTATTATTATGTGCTTTATAAATTAATTGGAACTGATTTGGAGGTGGTAGTAGAATCATGCTGTAAAAGTGGTTTTCATCAGCAGATTTGGGCTTATTTTTATTAAAAGAAAGAATGGATGGTGCGAATACATACAGTAAAAGACAATCTGTTTAACAAAAGTGAAACTTGATCGCTTACGACAGTGATCCTAAAAACAGGGCTAAAGAACAAAAAGGAAAATGTCTTATAATGGGCCAGCCAAAGCCTTGATCTCACTCCAACTGTGACGCTATTTGAAATATGAAGTGCATAAGTTTCATCTAATAAACCTGACCAATCTGGAGCAAATCTGCCTGAAACAAAAGGCCAAAAATCACACCTATATACAAATGTGAGTTTCAATTCTTTGAAATAAAACTATCAAGGAACAAAACTGCAGTAAATGATCTGGAAGCGAGAATTGCTTATGAGTGTGAATACTTTTGCGAGGCGCTGTATGAATATAACACTGAAATCAGAAAAACTCTCACATCAAAGCTGCATCACAAATCAGTGACTGACCGTGCTGAACGTGGATCTATGGTCCAGTCGAGACCCACCACTTCATAACCAATCTCAGAGAGGTCCTCAAGCCCATAATGACCATCTTTAGCAAAAACAATCTGAACATGAAACAGAAAAGTCAAAAGTTATAGAGGAGCTGAGGGATCACTGAAGGATTCTCAGTGGAAACTTTCAAAAGAGATGCCTGCAAGAAAACCTGACCTGATACTGACAACTAGTGGCAAATCATGTTATTACAAGTGTGCATGTGTAGTGTGCACAGAGGAACATTGCTGGTGTCTGGATACTTGGATGCGCTCAAAAAGAAAACATTAGCACTATTTAATCATTTTCATTATTAAGTCAATAAAACCATAATGTTTAGCAGCTAAATAGTTTGTTTACATTATAATATGAATACATGGAAATACATCAATTAATGTATTATGGCATTTCTAACTATCTGAATGAACATTAACTATTGTTATTATATTTATATATATATATATATATGCTTTCAGCTCAGCTCTAGTCTTAAAGATAAATTAATAAATTGCAGCACTTCTCATCCTTAGTAAAAAAGTAATATTTCAAATACATTTATTTTATACTAAGTATAGTTCAAATCTATTAACATATGAAGAGTTCAGATGCAAAAGCCTCTAAGTGCCATCTGAAATTTTCATCTAAAATGAGCATTTTTATCAGGCTGCTATGTTTAGGTTCAGTAATTTTACTCTAATGGCAAAGTATAGGTCCTTTTCTATGCAATTAAAGTGAAATAACTGAACATAAATATAGGGGCCTCATAAAAATGCTCATTTTAGATGAAAATTTCAGATGGCACTTAGAGGCTTTTGCATCCGAGCTCTTCATATTTACTGACAGATAACTTGAGACTTAAAAAAATATAATTAAACTTTACTTGGCATATTACTTGTGCACAAAGCACTTTTCTTAACATTAAGTCTAAAATGTGTTTGTCACTTTTGATGAGGACTGTATGATCTTTGAATAATATCAGATTTTAAATGCAAAATATTTAAAGTGTACCTGAAGTATACTTGCAATAGTTCCACTTTAGCACAATAAAATATACTAAGTATATCTTTAATTGTGCTTCAACACTACTAAGTACGAAATTAGTTGTTCCAGTTTAGCAGACTTTAAGTATACCAGATTAGTATGCTAAAAGTACAATTGCAGGACATTTTATTAAGTACATAAATATAAAAGATTATTTGTAGTATACTTAGCATAATTTTTTTTTATTTAAAATACATGTTACTGACATCTTGGGATGAATCACTTATGTTGGTGTTTTCCACATTTCAATCACATATTAATAAAATTAAGTTGTTACTTAGTAAATCATGGCTAAATCTAAAGAGAGATAAAAATGTCAAACTCTATTTACCATAGGCACATTGTCCAAACCAGATTCTTTGATCTTGTCTTTAACACGGCGAACAATGTCTCTCAGATATGGCAGAGAAAACTCTTTAAACTCCACTGGGCCCAAACAACCAGTATGAGACTCGAAAACCTGCAGAGCCTAAAGGAAAGACAAGATAAGGAAATTAGTGAAAAATGACTGTATGTTACACACGTTCTGCATCTATAAAAACTTTACAGAACATCTAAATAGTGCTACAGATTTTTAAACCGTTCTCCTCTGCGATCTCAATTCAGTGGTTCTCTCACCTGAGCTCCAGCTTTCACCTGCCCGAGAAGATACTCCACTATGACGTCTGTTAGCTGGCTCAGGAGTTTGTGGCTGGCCTCTGGATACCTGTAGAGCCAGCGTTTAGCCTTTGAGTGCGTCGTGGAGCCTCCACCTTCAATCATGTAGGACATTAGAGTCCACTGCCATTCATGAGAGACACAACAGATGATGATGATGTTTTTTAAAAAGTTTCTTATGCTCACCAAGGCTGCATTTATTTGATAAAACTGTGAGTAAAAAATTCTGAAATATTATTACAATTCAAAATAGCTGTTTAATATATTTCAAAATATAATTTATTCCTGTGATGACAAATCTGAATTTTTTTAGCAGTCATTACTCCAGTCTTCACCGTCACATGATTCTTCAGAAATTATTCTAATATGCTGATTTGCTGCTCAAAATGGTACTGCATGGTACTAATGTGAACGCGAATCAAAGACTGAAACAGAAACGAAGAAACTGTTGAATGAAGTTGTTATTTTTGTATTCTTTGTGCACAAAAAGTATTTTCGTAGCTTCATAAAATTAAGGTTGAACCACTGATGTCACATGGACTACTTTAACAATGTCCTTATGGTCAGAAAGCTCTCGGATTTCATCAAAAATATCTTCATTTGTGTTCCAAAGATGAACGAAGGTCTTACGGGTTTGGAACAACATGAGGGTGGATAATTAATGACAATTTTTATTTTGGGTGAACTATCCCTTTAATATCTTTGTGGAAATATTCTTTAATGAATATAAAGTTAAAAAGAATAGCATTTATTTGATCTAATTTAACGCATCCTTGCTGAATAAAAGTATTAATTTCTTTTAAAATAAATAAATGAAAAACTTACTGAACCTAAACTTTTGAATGGTAGTGTCTATAGCTCAGACGAACAATATGCTGTTTGCAGGAGTTTAAGTCATTAATTTAGCAAAACAAACAAGTAGTTACTGTCAAACCTCTACACATTTCTATTTAGCTTCCAATAGAAATACTAAACAATTGATCTTTTTATTTGTTATCCCCAAACATCTTGTGCATTTTTAAAGCAGTTTCTTTAGTTATGTGAGGATTGTCGCTTGGTTTTCTCACCGGAGCTCCAGTGAAGCCGATGAGAGGAACTTTTCCCTCTATTCTGTGTCGTGTCAGTGTGATGGCTTTAAAAACGTAGTCGAGTTCAGACGACACGTCCACTTTAGTCTTTAGTCTCTGCAGATCTTCAGGCTCCTTTAGTGGTTCTGGGAATGTGGGGCCTTTTCCTGGACTCATCTGAACCTCCATTCCCATGGCCTGCTCATACATGTTTTAGATATAAATAGACATAATATTCTTTGGTAATTCAGTAAGTTAGAGGCCAAATTATGACCTTCATTCACCTGAGGGACCACCAAGATGTCAGAGAAGATGATGGCAGCATCAAATGGGAATCGTCTGAGTGGCTAAAACAGAAAATTGAGACAGTGATAAAACTCATTATGCTATAAGAAGCAGGTAAGAATGAAGGTGCTCAGCGGTGCTGACCTGTAGCGTAAGCTCACAGCAAGCTTCAGGGGAACGGCATGTCTCAAAGAAATCCTTCCCTGCCCTCGATTCCCTGAACTCTGTTAATAGAGCCACAGATACACTAGATAGTAAATACACTGCATATACTGAAAAAAACAAGAACAGCTTCATGGTAAACGATCACATTTAGCACTAGCAGTACTCATCAGCACACAAGATTGGTACATACCTGGCAGATAGCGGCCAGCCTGTCTCATACACCACACTGGAATGTGCTCAATTTCTTCTCCTCGAGCGGCTCTCAGGAATGTGTCGTTCTTCAGCTCTGGAAAGTCTTTGGGGCTGGGATGGAAAACAGCCATCAAAATATCTCAATAACTCTTTCACACATAACTTTTCACTCATTTTTAAAATACTACAGTGGAATTCATGCATCATTTGTACTAAGAAGCCCCTCCCTTTGGTTGAGATGATCAGGTTTCACAGATGTGTTAAGCAGCAAGTGAAGAGAGTAGATAAGGGCTTTTGAGATCAGGGGACTAACGGTTTACTTTCTTCACAGCTTGATAAACATTTGTGTAGAGAGAGTCACAAAAAACACACCCTATTGTCTATTGTCATTACAAAGCCATGCAGATAACACTAGCATTCAAATGTTTATGGTCAGTGTGTTCTTTTTTTTTTTTTTGGAAAGTATTTAATACTTTTATTCAGGAAGGATGACCAAAACTGTGTATATTTTTACATTGTTGCAAAAAAAAAAAAAAAATCTATTTCAAGTAAATACTTTTCATAACCCTGTTCTTCAAAGAACCTGTAAAAATGTTTCCACAAAAACATGTAGCAGCATAACTGTTTTCAGCTGCGATAATAAAAACTTTGGAACAGCAGCATCTTGACTTGATTTAAAGGGATAGTTCACCCAAAAATGAAAATTCTGTCATCATTTACTCACCCTCAAGTAGTTCCAAACCTGTATGAATGTCTTTGTTCTGCTGAACACAAAGGAAGATATTCTGAAGAATGTGGGAAACAGAGCAGTTCTGGGGCACCATTGACTTTCATAGTATTTTTTTTCCTACTATGGAAGTCAATGGTGCCCCAAAACAGCCTGGTTACAAACTTCCTTCAAAATATCTTCCTTTGTGTTTGGCAGAACAAAGAAATTCATAAAGGTTTGGAACTACTTGAGAGTGAGTAAATGATGACAGAATTTTCATTTTAGGGTGAACTATCCCTTTAAGTTTATTGCCACGGCTTCAGCTATTTCATGGCAAACAAAGATTATACATTAGAAAAACAATACAGTAGTACACAATACAAAATACAAAAATTAAATAAAGCAATTATAAAACAAAGTTTTGAAATAAAATTATATAAAAGCTTCTTTAAATTTACTTTTGAAAGAAATTGTAAAAGTTCTTCTGGGTCCATCTTATAAAACAAGTCCTTAAGAGATTGTACTGATAATAACCTTGGTATAAGTGCTCAAAAAACATTAAATATTAATGATACAGGGTGATAACCTGTATTACTATTCTTTATAGTATTATCAATACTGAGTTGCTCTTTGGTTATAAAATAATAGATTGTATTTTGTAAATTATTTAAAGACATTTATCAGCAACATTATTATTGCAGTTCTTTTTTTCATCTGACATTTGAATACTTAAATTAGACAGCTAATTTAAGGATATGAGTTTCCCCCAGTTTACAGTTACTAAACTGCATAACATTATGCAACATGCTACTTTTTCTCACAATAGCTACTAGCTACTTTGTATTACCTGCCTGTATAATCAATATGCTTTATAAACGAAAGTATTCACAATTACAGAATTATTTTATCTTGTCAGTGAGCTGATCTGGTTCTACAACAACACATATAGGCCTAATGAAATCATTATAACACGCCAATCAGCATTCATTCATCTTTAACTTACAGAATCAGACTGTCCTTATCCATTATTGCCAGCGTCAAAGAGCTTGAATAAGAGTTTGCAGGATTGACAAGCTGTTTTACTGTCTCTGCCTGACACTGTGTTATAACAAATGAACAACGTCACGCCTCCAATCTGACGGGCGCGGCCATCTTGAAATGGTCTCATGACCATAAATTGGCGGGGAATTAAAGGGATAGTTCACCCAAAAAATGAAAACTCTTATCATCATTTGCTCACCATCAAGTTGTTACAAACCTGCATTAATTTATTTCTTCTGTTGAACACAAAAGATGATTTTTTTTTATTTTTTTTTTTAATTTAGGTAACCAAACAGTTTCTGGTTTATTTTTTCCACACAATGGCTCAATGATAACTGCTCAGTAAATACCAGCAACTGTTTGGTTACCCACATTCTTCAAAATGTCTTCTTTTCTGTTCAACAGAACAAAGAAACTCATACAGGTTTGGAACAACATGAGGGTGAGTAAATTATCACAGAATTTTAATTTTTGGGTGAACTATCCCTTCAAAGAAGAACATCACATAACTACTTTCAAGGTAATTTCCTTAGTTATGGTAGCATAGAATTTCGTGACCCAGAGAACTGTTATCAGTCACAAAAGATTAACTTTATTAGGTTTCTAGATAATGTACAAATGTACAAATTATTTTAACTATACAAAGCATTTCATTCTTATAGCTAATCAAATACAAGGCAATTTAAAGGCTTAATTACAAATTATTACCCTCTGTCACAGTTCATTATTGTAACATTACAAATATTGTTATTAAAATATGTAAAAAAAAATTTAAAAAAATGTCAAGATCACACTCTCTTTACAGTAGTTTACAGTGCATGGATTTCATTAGTCATTATTTTAATTTAAACCAGAGGTTTTCAAACCTTTTGTTCCCAAGAGCCTCCAAATATGATGATCCTTTTTGAGAGACCCTCTTATTACAGCTGTATAATGTCATTTATGAATTATTCACATCCTTTAAGAAAATGTGTGATAGTTTAAAGACAAGTGTTTTACAGTATTCATTTTAAGCATTTACATTTGTGAATGTAACTAAACAACGCATTTCAATTCAAATGTTCAAATGTATTGGTATAGCTCCTTTTACAATAAATATCCTTCCAAAACAGCTTTACAGTTAACTTGGACAGCCCTAAAAGTAAAATCTTTTATTTTCTCTGAATTCATTTGCAGATAGTGGCCCCCAGACTCCAGTTTGCAAACCCCTCGTTTAAAAAAAAAAAGAAATGTTTTGATGTGTAAAAATAACAATGAAACTTTGGTAGGGTATGTTGAAACATAAAAACTATTTACAAATTGAAATGCAGCCATTGAAATTTGAATGAGAAGAGCAAAAGTGGCAAAGAGTTTGTTAAAACTTCAATTTGAAGCAGAAATAGAAAATCTGAACCTTGCTTACACATAAGCAGATTGATCCCATTATTAGTACATTGATTCATAGATAAATCACAGATCTTTTGATCATCTTGAAACAGTACAAAAATATGATGGATGATTTTGCGTCCTCATGGCTGCTGCTGGTACTGGCCCTCAGTGGCTGTGTAGAAGTCATCTAGTACACTCTGAATATAGTCGAACGTGGGCCGGTCGTCTGGTTTACTCTTCCAGCATGAGTTCATGATGTCATAAAGTTCAGTGGGACAGTTTTCAGGACGGGGCATCCGGTAACCTCTCTGAACAGAGCTCATGACTTCACTGTTACTCATGCCTGAAGGTAAATAAAAGAAGGAAGTGAAAGGGTAAATGGACTGATAGAGAGAATGAGAAAAACTGAGTAATCAATGTCACATGGAGTTTTCAGAAAGGTATTTTTGTCAATGTTTAAGACAAGACGCCAAAGGTGTAGTAACTCATTTTAACTAATAGATATCATAATACTTCCCTAGCTGATTAATCACAGGACAAGACGACAAAAAGTTTTTTGTTTGTTTAAATATGCAAATGTACATTATCTAATTAAATATGTAAATATCCACTCATTTGCATACATTTTCATAAAATGTTATGTGATCAGGTGAATGTTATATAAACAAACCTCTCCATAAACCTTCAGAATACATATAGAAATTAAACTGTAAAGTTTGGTTTACACTGCCGTTCAAAAGTTTGGGATCAGTAAGATTTTTTTATGTTTTTAAAATGTTATGCTCATCAAGACTTGGTTTATTTGATCAAAAAACTGTAATATTGTGAAATATTGCAATTTCTGATTTTGGTTTCCTATTTTAATATACTTTAAAATACAATTTATTTCTGTGACGCAGCACTGAATTTTCATCAGCCATTACTCCAGTGTCACATGATCCCTCAGAAATCATTCTAATATGCTGATTTACACTCTTAAAAATAAAGGTGCTTAAAGGTTCTTCATAGAAGAACCATTTTTGGTTCCACATTCAGTCAAAGGTTCTTTAAAGAACCATCTCTTTTTTACCTTTTTATAATCTCAAGAACCTTCCTTCGCCACAAAGAACCTTTTGTGAAACAGAAAGGTTCTTCAGATGTTAGAAGTTCTTTATGCAACCATTTAGACAAAAAAGGTTCTTCTATGGCATCGTGAAGCACCTTTATTTTTAAGAGTGTATTATCAGTGTTGAAACTGTTGAGCTGCTTAATATTTTTTTGGAACCTGTGATACTTTTTTCTTTGATTCTTTGATGAATAAAAAGTTAAAAAGAACAGCATTTATTCAAAATAGAAATCTTTTCTAACAATATAAGTCTTTACTATCACTTTTTATCCATTTAACATCCATGCTAAATAAAAATATTCATTTCTTTAAAAAGAATGAAGTGTATATTTTGAACACTGTTCTTTTTAACTTTTCAATGAATCCTAAAAAAAGTATCACAGGTCCCAAAAAATATTAAGCAGCACAACTGATTCCAAAATTAATTATAAATCAGCATATAAGAATGATTTCTGAAGGATCATGTGACACTGAGTAATGATGCTGAAATTATATTTTAAAGTATATTAAAACAGAAAACTGTTATTTTAATTGCAATAATATTTCCACAAAATTGGAGTTTTTTTTCTTTATTTTTGACCAAACAGATACAGCTTTGATGAAGAAACTTCTTTAAAAACATTAAAAATATTACTGATCCCAAACTTTTGAATGGCAGTGTATGTAAGTGTGACTAAGGTAGAGATTTCTGGCTCAGTGCAATAAATTAGACAATTAAATGTGCATTTTGGATGTTTTCTTTCCACTAGTCTAAAAGAAGTCATGTTATGAAAGCAAAAAAAAAAAAGAAGTGTGTCAAAATAGTGTCTCTCTTTAATTTAGCTTAATATAAAGCTAAATATATTTCTCAGGATACCAGTCATTATTTTTACATTTATTTTTACAATTACTTTTGGTAACATTTGCATCAAATGACACAATTCACCTTTCAGATGTATTCAACTGACCGAAACTAAAATACTTAAATGTATCTAACACAATTTGACCACTAGATGACGACAAAGTCCTGACAAAAGAATCAGTTTTGGCATATTTCTCTTGGAGTAATGCTGATAGCTCCCAATAAAACTGAAATGCTTTATTTAAACTCAAATGCAATCAAGGTGCCATTATCTCAATTATATTACCTGGATACGGAATTTTCCCGTATGTTATAATCTCATACAGGAGAACCCCAAAGGACCACATATCGGATTTGATGGTGAAAGAACCATAGTTGATGGCCTCGGGTGCCGTCCATTTGATAGGAAATTTTGCTCCTGAGACACAGAACACACAAAATTCACACAGATCAGTCAGGTCTGCTGATGCCTTAGCAGGCACAGTCTGGAGAGTCGCCTGACATAATAATGCTGTGGAAAATGACTTGTCCATCCAATATGCTGCTAAACCACTGAAAGGTGTCACACACTCACCTTCTCTGGCTGTGTATTGGTCATCCTCAATTACTCTGGCCAGGCCAAAATCAGCTATTTTGCATAACAGGCTATCTGAAACCAGCACATTAGCTGCTCTCAGGTCTCGGTGGATATAATTCTTCTTCTCAATGTAGGCCATACCTTCAGCTATCTGCAGAGACACACACAAACTCAGCATCACTGACATAAACAAACATACTCTAAGTTTGGGTCAGTAAGATTTTTTCTAAATTGAACATATTAAATTGAATGTATATGACAGTAAAGACATTTATAATGTTACAAAAGATTTATATGTCAAATTATTGCTCTCTTTTGAACTTTCTATTCATCAAAGAATCCTAAAAAAGTTTTCACAAAAATTTTAAGCAGCACAACTGATTTCAACAGTGATAATATTAAGAAATGAAGCACCAAATTAGCATATTAGATCTGATCACGTGACACTGAAGACTGGGGTAATGGCCATTGTAGGAATAAATGACAAAAAAGTTATTTGAAATTGTAATAATATTTCACAATATTTTACTATATGTTTGATCAAATAAATGCAGCTTTGGTGAGCATAAGAGATGTCTTACAACCCAAATGTTTGAACAGTAGTGCATGCGCACACGAATACACATGAGTACATAAATTATGCAGTTAGTAGTGTAGATCACAGTAAATCAGCAGTTCATGGGTTTTTTCCACTTCAGAAGTGGGTGTAGTTGCAATTCTCACTTAATTTTAACAGAGTAAAAGTTGCTTTAACAAAGGGAAAATAATGGTGTCTCACTTCCCCATTGGCATCCTCTTTCACTCTCTACAACAGGATGTGCAATTTTACCATTTGGTGCTGCTTCACCAGAAATCAGATTCTAGGCAATCTTAAAGTCCTCAAGATTCATACTGAAAACATATTTTCTTCCTTAGATTTAATTCTTGTCTTTTGAAGCAGTTAGTTATGACTGTAAATATTTTATGACATCCATGATGCTTTAACCAGCCATTTTTTTTTCATTTGTTATCTCAGCATTATTATGGTTGTCACATGATATAGAAATTCTAACTTAAACTTAGATTTGTAAATCTAATAAGATTGTTAATTCCTGAGAAAACGGCTGACTGACTGATTTTTATTTGTTTTTAAATAAGCACAGACAAAAGAATCTGTTCCTCTTTTTCTTCAACTAATGGAAAAAGTGATGTCAGCTCATGACGCAAAAACCCGTAAAGTTACCCCAGAAATACGGAAATGGAGGGCTAAGAGAAAAGAAGGCTAATTCATGTCTTGAACCAATATTTTTACCTGTGCAGAAAAATCTATTAGCTTCGGTAACTGTACTTTGCAGCCAGCTGCACTTTTCAAGAAATCCAATAAGCTTCCTGTAGAAGAAGAAACAAACCGTTATAAAAATTAATAAAAGAGAATACAATTTTCTTGCAACTACAGTTTTCTTGATCTGTAACTCTCATAGTTCTCTCATTTTAATCATTGAAAGAGTATTTCGGTAACACTTTAGTATAGGACCAATTCTCACTATTAACTAGTTGCTTACTAGCATGCATATTATTAACATATTGGCTGTTTACAAAGCACATATTATGCATGACCATATTCTACATCCCTAATCCTACCTAACACCTAAACTTAACAACTACATTACTATTAATAAGCAGCCAATTAAGAGTTTATTGAGGCAAAAGTCATAGTTAATGGTTTGTTAATAGCAAGAATTGGACCTAAAGTGTGCCCAGTGTTTCTTGTACCATTTGCCATGAACTCAGTGATGATGTAGATGGGCTCAGTTTTGGTGACCACAGCATAGAGGCGCACGAGTCTGTCGTGCTGTAAGGTTTTCATCAGGTTGGCCTCCTCTAAGAAAGCCTCCACTGACATTGTGCCCGGCTTCAGCGTTTTCACCGCCACTTTTGTGCTGTTATTATAGTAGGCTGCGAACAAAAAGAAACCACAATTAAACACTTGTGTGCACTTCTCTGTGGTTATCAATAATCTTCCTGTTCCAACGCCACAGTCACAGTCCAGCCACAAAACAACGAACTAAACACTGAGTCTCACACGAAACCTAGTGAGAAATGCAACCATGCAACAGAGAATTTATCAGTATAGATATAGGAACTGTCAGTTGGCCCTAAAAAACCTTTTATAGGAACTGACTCCTACGAATCCTCACATTTTCTTACCAAGGATCTTACGCAACTCAGTGCTGTCCATAAACTACATTTCTCAGAAGTGATGACACAGTGCCACTATGTGAAGGACTTTTACTGATCACTGTGTTTTGCATGGGCTCATCCCTTATTCCACTTAAATGCCATTTCCCTGTTCATTCAAAATTACAGCCAGCTTTCATACTAATTATCTGCTGGACGTGTGATGCCCAAATGTGCATCTTAGCTGTTGAAATCTAATAGTTTCAATCTACTAATTTTGCTGAGACGTAACAAAGCGGGGCACACCAAACAGAAGAAAGTCTTTCTGTTGAGTGCAACTTATAGTGTGTTTAAGGTCTGGCAACGCTGTGCCAACAAGGTCACGGGGCACAAAAGGAAACATCTTGGCCACGGGTGGTCGAGAGCCATTTGTATATTTGCTAAGGCCGCTTCCTGCAATTCATCATGTCGGCTGAAAGGGAAAGAGGCACATGAATAATAACAAAATCCAAATGCAAATCCTGCGTCAGCTGCATAGCAGTTTCCTCCTCAGATCTGACTGATAAGAGTCTCGTTTGTGCCGGGTCTCTGTGTACTATCAGTCGGAGCTATAAGGGAGCCATTCATGCCAGCCAGAAGCCACAGCAGGAAGACTCGAGATTTGAATGTGACTTGTCAAAAGCTTTTATGGCTCAAAGAATTAGATAGTAACAATAAGCCTACACATGTTCAAAGAAGGTCGATTAATCGATACAAACACTGAAGGATGTCACTTCTAAGCCCACTGAAGAGCACATAAAACGCTGGGGTTTTTTTGATCAAGCGCTTGGGGGATCTTAGAGACGGAGAGAATTTGAATAACAAGACCATAAAGAAGAGAGCAACACGTTTCTGCAGTTTAGCAAAGCTGAACATGTAATGGACTTCTGATGAAGGAAACACTTCATGGCTAAATGTATGTTTGTGACTTCAGGCCAATTCCAGATCTTTTGTAGATCACTGTCAAGCTGAAGGGTTTCATTTCCTTTACTTACCCATCCACACCTCTCCAAACTGCCCTGCTCCGAGCTTCTTCACCATCTTTATGGATTCTTTAGAGATTTCCCACGCATCTTTGTCCCAAGGCTTCTGTGCTTTTGGCTTCTCACATGGTTTCTCTAGTTTTCGACACAATCCGTCTGGTTGTTCTGTGACAAAATGATGCACATCCTTCTTATTTTAGCAAACCATACGTAAACACGCAAAAATACAAATATATATAATATATAATATAAATCATATAACAATACATTTATAAATGTATTCATATTTATTTATACATTTATAAATAAATTAAACATATTTAATATTAAAGCAGATATTTATTTATGCAGCTATACAATATATTATCATTTATGTTTTGGCATCCTTAGAACTTACTGTGGTAATGCTTTATCATGCTGTTGATGTCATTGAATGTGATTTTTGGAGAGATGTAGTAGCCACCATTATCCAGAGATCTGATTTTATAATGTTTAACAACATCCAGCCCCTGAGCGTCCACATCTCTGATCGACAGTGAATAACTTCCTGTTCACAACAAAGCAGAATATGTTACACCACAAAGTTATATTACCGCAAAAGACACTAGTAGACAGTAAATAGTGTGCACCTTTTGAGGTTTCACTTTCCCGTATGAGGTAAGACCCAGGTTTGTTAGCAGGCGCCAACAGCTGTCTCTCTGCATCCTTCCGTGTGATATCTTTGAAGAACCATCTAAATTGTGTGCATGGTAAATCAAAATATACCAAGATGAAAAAAGAAGTGCTCAAATATATATATATACACATACATACAGTATATCATACAGTAGTATAGCTACACTTGTACAGTAATTCATCATATTGAGCAGCACTCACTCTTCTGTCTCTATAGTGTCTGCTTCTGCAACATAGTTTGAAGGAATGAATCCTTCCTTTCTTGTGGTCAAAGACTTTGCCTTCCACCACTCTCCATGCCTGGAAAAAAATATCACACTTCACATACAGCAACAACAACAACAACAACATGATAACAGGCAAAGAAAAACATTAAAGGAACACTTTACAACTCTGTCATATTTAGCTCTGCTCATTTGTTGTGTGGTAAATTTATGTTGTACTGCTGCAGTACCACAGCATTACCACAGGACATTTTTGTAAGGGTTTTAGCGTAGCTTAGCATAGATCATTGAATCGGATGTGAATGAGGGCATAGTTCCTTGCCAAATCGGCCTAGAAAATCGCAACTTTTCATTTTCCGTCGGTCTTAGTACACGATGTAACTACAGAAGAGTCAAGTTTTAAATAGGAAAAATGTCGAAACTCTTTGGTCATTTTTGAGCGAGATGCTAATGGTTTAATCCGATTCAATGATCTATGCTAAGCTAAGCTAAAAGTGCTACCGCCAGACCCGGAGATCGGCTGAATGGATTCGAAAACGGTAAAACTCAACTGTTTAGGGGAGTTGTAAAATGAGCCTATTTTCAAAAAAAGTGGAGTGTTCCTTTAAGATGATGACATTTACTTACTCTTCAAGAATCTTTAATTTCTCTCCTTTTTTAAAGCCCAGATCATCAGCATGAATGGCGTCATACGGATACAAAGCAATGGCTATTTTTTCCTTTTCTGTATAAAAATAAATGAATTAATACAAATTTTACAAAAAAAAGCATAAGGATGTGGAATAAAGCTAATCAGAACTACCTTCCATTTTTTGGAACACCTGACCAGGCAGGAGCCCGGGGGTCTGATTGTTCTGTGAAATAAAACATTTCATATAATCATGATATAATCATGAAAACGTTTTAAAACTATTAAAAACCCTTCTCTTTAGAGTCTATGAAAGTCATAACAGCAGAATTAATCTTAACATGACAAGATGTTTTTCCCCACATCACTACTCACTACTTACTATATGAGGCTTATAGGAGGTTGGATCTCTCACATATACAGTTTGGTCAGTACGTACTGGCTGGTGTTTGTTCCCTTCAAGCACACCTCCATTTTGGTCACCATCCAACTTGGATTTTTTACAACCCATGTTTCCTGCAAGAAGAAGATTAACCAATGTCATTTACTGAAATTGGAATTAAATCAAAACAAACCACAACCATGAAATATTTTAGGACACTATTACATCAAAATAGCTCTACAGTGCATTACATAATAACGCCTAAGCGATAAAACACTGCTCCGGTAAAGATAACTAAAAATTAATACAACTGATGTGGAGAAGATTCCAGACCCATACTCTTTCCCTGAGCACAGATATCAATGATATTGCTTTTACATGGCAGATACAACACCAAAAAATATTTAATTTAAATATTTATTAATATTTATCAATTTAAATATTTATATTTTAATTTAAATATTTGATGATTGATATGTGCAACTGATTTTTTATTATTATTTTATTACTGCTTTAAAAATATATAAATATATAATATGTAATATATGATTAATAATACTACTAATTATTATTATTATTATTATTATTATTATTTATTACATTAAAGGGGACGAATAATTTAGGGAGTGGAAAATAACTTCAAATTTTCATGATAAATTCAGTTTCATGTTAAACATTAAATTGATCCATTAAAAGCTAGTTTGTCTTTAAACTAAAATGAAAACTAAACTAAACTTAAATGAAAGTCAACAAAAACACATTACAATTCCTAATGACCAACTAAGTCATAAAGAACTCTTTTTGACGTGTGCTTATCCAAGTAGGTCAGCTGAGGAGAAGCATTGAGTCACTCGGCATAAGATTGCCAGTACATTTTAAGAGGCATCTTATGAATAACAATATGCCCTCAAAATAATAACACACCCTCTCAACATGGTATAAGGAAGACGTGCAGCTTAGAAAACCCACTGGAAGGTCAGGTGAGCACATCAAAACAATGCCCTGTTAAATATAAATCATCTGCCAAGATGGTGCAGAGCCATTTAAGGTTAGAGTTTCATAGGGAAGAAACCAAGGAATTCCCCTGCAGAAAATATGTCCTTTGCTTATTCTTACAGCTGAGTATTGGGGAGAAGTAATCATTTTCTCTTAAAATCAGGTTCATTGTAGGGGTCATAAATGCTGGATGTCAGCTTTACCAAAGCAACAACAACAGGACTATGAGGAGGAAATGCATGTAACATAAATCTCTTGGGCAATGGACTTTATATCAATGAGCAGCAAATGCTGAATTACTTCATTTCCTTTTTACAAGGTTAGAATTCAAATGACAATTAAAAACAGATATAAAAATAGATAGATAGACAGATGGCAGAGTGAAGTTCTAAAACAAACCTAAAACTTGTTTTAAAAATGCTATTTAATTTAAAAATAAATCAACATCCCATATTTTGACCTAGTATTGCCCTCCCCTGGGAAATTCTGACAAGATCGTTTGCCAATTCTTTCCGCATCCTTTGGTATTTCAGGAAATGTTTAACACTGTTGCCTTTTGACCAAAGCAGTCAGTTCCCAAAGTAGCCACAAAAAAACAAAACCAAAAAAAACCAAAAACACTTTTCCTAGCCATCAATAAGTCCGAGTTCCTGGATAACACATATCTCAACAGATAATTATCTCCCAAAGAAACAGACATTGTTCTGGTTATATTTAGCCTACAATCCTTGTGATGTCAGAAGTAATAAAGAAGAAACAGTGGTAAAAAGTCCCCTCCGTTGTCCTGAAGGTGAAATGTTATTAAAGTTGGTTAAATGGCTAAACAACACCAGGCTGAAATCGTGTATGTGGCCATCCTGGACTCTACTGATGTGGCTGTATTTTTAGATGTCAGCAGGAAACTAGTAACAAGGCTATAATGCTAGATTAATGCGAGAGCAAGCAGGCCATTGAGGCTGCACACTTCCTCCTCTGACCAGCGTCTCTAGGGTGTTCAGTAAGACAGGAAAGAAAGAGACACACAAAAGACCTCTCAACTACTTCTGAGTTTCAGTCTCTGGTCTGTTTGTATGAGAATATGTGCCTTGAGATCATCTTGTTGAATGATGAAACCTAATCTAGGCTATTTAACTCTGGTTTTTGTAGCCTGCAGATAGATATTTGAGGCTGGAGGAAGGACAGAAAGTGAATAGGCCTAATTCTGAGAACAAAATATTGAAAAGGGCGTCTCTGCAACAACTCGGGTCAAGTGTCAAGGTGTAAAAACTCAGCATCTTTAGCTAAAAATAAAATGGGAAGCATGCCGTGAGAAGACCGCAGACCTTTACGCAAAGTTGATGTAGGCTATTTTACATGTTATTTTCATGCAAGACACAAACTAATATGGAAATAAATGTAATATTTGAAAGAAAAACAAGAGTTGTCCTAATGTAATTTTAACGGTTAAGTCTGATGGTGACAACATATTTCTCAACCATGTTTCATTTTACTATCAACTTTATTGCTGATGTTTTAGGAGATGTTTTTCCTAGCATTCCTTAGGAGAGATAGCCTAAAAATAGATTCAAATGAGAGATAACTTAGATGTATTTAATGAGAAATGTTCAAATCTCTGACACATAGCCTATCTTATAAAATCTGAGCGCAGTTTGAGACATTTTGGAGATCCTGTCTGAAACTCTAGGAGACTTTTTCTTTAGAGACAAATAGGAGACTTTTTGCTGTTGAGGAAAGACGACTGCGATATTAAGTAGCTAGTTCTCATTAGTGAATTCTTTTTCCAATGGGATGTTGTGCGTGATCTTTCTAAAACTCACTTTGAGAAATCAAAGTGATCATGTAAAATTCGCGAGTTAATAATTATTCAGATTTTACAGCCAGTGTAAAAGGCACCATGATTCAAGGCTCACCGGCATTTTCTATTTTGGCAGCTGGGAGTTTCCATCAAAACATATTTACATAGCGTTGAATCAAAATTTAAACATGTCTATATAAAAAAAAGAAAGGCAAATATACGGAGAAAAACGTGATATTGATACATATGCAGGTAAAACGTTACATTACACATTTACTGTAACACCATTACAACAGACTGTAAGAAGGAATTTAAAACAGATGAGAAGTCTAAATAAGTCTACCTACCTGTCAAATGTCAGAAAAAGTGGTTAAAAGGAAAACTTTCTGAGCGAAATAAGCGTCGAGTGCGCGCGCTGTTACTCTCATTGACGCGACACACAAACACAGAATGAGGAACCCGAGACTGGACGCCTGCTGCTTTTACTGCTCTTTCAACTTCCTGGTACAATATTTACCATGTTGATTAGAGTTCAGTTTTATTTGTTTGCATAAAACCGCAGTGCCATTACGCTTGTCAAGTGTCAACTCGTAGTATTTGGGGAAAAAGTATATCGGTATAATCTCATATGATGTGAACACATACGCTTTCATTCCATTCACAGTTGTGACAAATTTAATAGACGTTTGTAAAACCTGCTGAATACCTAGAAATACATGTATATAAACGAGTAACCAATATTAAAATATTTATAAATATAATAAATTCAAATATTTGTATCTATACAAATATTATACAGCACTGTGATATAGACAGACAGATAGATTTTTTTTTTAGAGTTTTAAAACTTCCTTTGTTTCTTCAAATCAACTTTAATAGATAAATATCAATACTGTGAAAAATCAACAGATCTAAGTTAAAATAAACATTACTGTATACTAGCAGCATCACAAAGACAAATAAAATGTAAATTTTATGTAAAATTCATCATCAATGGCTTTACAAAACAGTAAAAGGCAGATACTGTGTACAAGTACAATTTAAGTGCTATAAGTACAGCTAATGTAAATGACTGCCAAAGGTCAAAATAAAAGGATTTATGTTTTTGACTTAATTAAGTTGCCAAAGTATGCAGTAATTGTTTTCAGTTTGTTGTTCAGAAAGTTCTGCTCCACTTCCACCTTTCCACCTGGGCCGGCGAGCGACGCGATCTACACAGAGTGAAAGACAGAAAGAGGAAGAAAAAAAAAGAAGAGGTAGAGCAGGTGTGAGATACCATCACAGACGACGTGGTCATTAGTTGCCAATATCAACATGTCAGTGTAATATAAACACAGTATCTTGGTTTAGGGAAAATTGTTGTTGAATTCAGTCACAAGAAAGTCACACTAATACATAGTATTTAACCATACAGTTATGGGCAAAAGGTAATGATGTATTTACTTTAGATATTAGTGAAGCAATTTGCTACAGTCAAACGCAGAATGCTCCGGAAAGTAGTGTGGTTTCAAAAGGTGCAACCACACTGCACCAGACAACAAGACCTTTCAGAGAATTCAAAAACCATTATACAGCTGTAACTGACAGATATCAGATGCACTAAACTAAACTCAATTTCTGCCTTAAGAATAAGATCTCAGCCAATGGACTTTGGCACTAAGTTTATCTTGTGTTGCCTGACACATAGGACACAATAAATGATAACTGAAACTAGATGTATACCTAAGAATAAGTGTACAGCAGCCATGTGTACTAATTTTAAAATCAGATGACTTCATCTAGGCCCTGTAGTAGTGCTGAAGTCCAGCTAAAGTATACTTAAGTATATTCGACTGTGCTGAAGTGGAACTATTGCAAGTATACTTCAGGTACATTTTAAATATCTTGCACTTAAAGACCGATATTTTTCAAAGATCATACAATCCTCATCAATAGTGACACTGAACCACATTTTAGGCTTAATATTAAGAAATGTGTATTGTGCACAATTAGTATGCCAAATAAGCGATATGTCAGTAAATATGTTAATAGATTTGAACTATACTTAGTATGAAATAAATGTGTTTGAAATATATTACTTTTTTACTAGGTTCTACAAGTGGGGGGGAAAAAAAAAAAAAAAAAAAAAAAAAAATTTTGATAAACATTGATAAACTTTTAGCATCAATACAAAAAAAAAGATAATTGTGTTCCTTGAGCCATTTATGGGGTCTTTATATTACCATTTTAAAAAAATAAAAATAAAAAATACTAAAAACAAATTCCAAAAAAAGATAAAAAATGATTATAAAAATTTTTAAAAATGAAAAATAAATTATTCATGTAAATAAATAAAAGTGTTACCTGTTCCATGTCTGCGTTTCGGGGAAGAAAATAGACAATATTGTCTGAAATCATTTTTGACAACCTGAAAATTTCAAATGTATAGATAGTTAAGGAAGTTAGAATACACGGTTTGAAGCAACATGACCACATACATTAGAAAGTATATCATAACTTCCACAAAGAGGAGTGATGTGAAAAAGGACAAATCTGAACCTTTTATTCCAAATTCTAATGAAAACCTCATTTGAAAAGAAAGAGGCACTGCCTAGAATAAAAGTACAGAGTGTAAGACTGAAAGGATATCCATCAGGAGTCATCATGGTCTTGATGTTGAAGACGTCAGAACTGAGGTACTCTGGTCCTCCCCACGGGGGACTGAGGAAAACCATGTCTCCTCGCAGGCGCGGAGCCAACTGCAGGAAGTCTCCCTGCACAAACTCTATCTGGTGCGCCACACCGTACACTTCTGCATTGTGCTGTGCCAGAGCCAGCCGTACAGGGTCGATATCGATGGCGATCACTGGATGTCAGGAGGAGAAAAACGACTTCACTTACAAAAGGGTCAACGATGAACAAAAGTAGCCACGATAAAGAAAAACGAATAAAAACCTAGTAAGTTCAGTATTGTTCTTTTTGTATTCATGATGGTTTTGAAAAATTTTTTATACAATTTTCAGGAAACATTTTATTTATTGACTTTAAGATTCTCATATGGTATAACCATCAAGTACTAACATATTTACATTACACCTTGAATACATGCAAGTAAATATACACAACTGTTCAAACATTTGGGGTTAGTAAGATTTTTTTCATAAAAAAAAAAAGAATACTTTTATTGAGCAAGGACCCATTAAATTGATCAAAAGTGACAGTAAAGACATTTTATAGTGTTAAAAAAATATATATAATTTAAATAAATGCTTTTAACTTTCTATTCATCAAAGTATCCTGAAAAAAACACTGTTTACTAAAAAAAAATATAAAGCAGCGCAATTGTTTTCAACATATTAGATTGATTTCGTGTGACACTGAAGACTGTCATAGCTGCTGAAAATTCAGCTTTGCCATCAAAAGGATAAATTATATTTTAAAATATATATAAATAGAAAACATTAATTTTAAATTGTAACATCTCATAATATCCCTTTTTACTGTATATTTGATCAAATAAATTCAGCCTTGGTAAGCATAAGAGACTTTTCATAAAGATATATGCATTGTGAGTATTCCTAAATATTATGAATTACAAAAACAATCCAAAAATATCTAAATGAATTTTAATTCATAAATGAGAAAAAAATTATATTTGTAGTTTGAAAAAATTATATTTATATATATATATATATATATATGTATATATATTTATTTATATTTAGATTGCTATCATTTTTTTTGTTTTGTTTTTTTAACATAGCAACATGGACTTTTTTTTTAATAACAATACTATATGGTCAATCTCAAATGCTAAAATAGATAAATTAATTACAAATAAAATGAAATAAAATAAAATTTCAGGTTTCTCAAGACAATGGGTGTTAGCATGGTAAGGACTGTGTTGACATGGCAATATGAAATGCAACTGTACCTCTTTTACCAGTGAGGGCAAATTGAATGGCATTGCCACCCACACCACAGAAGGCATCGATAATGAGCGCCGTGCTGAAGCTGTCCTGCACTCTCAGAGCAATGTGCTCTGCTATCTTCTCAGGAGTTACTGAGAACCAGCCCTCTGTGGACAGAACAGAGTCACAGGTTATGCACATCACAATTCAAATTAGAAGCAAAAGGCTTTTATCAGTTCATGCATTTGTCCTTCTCAAACAAAATATTAAGATTAGCAGAATATTATTCAAATTATAATTAAACCTAAATGCACCTTTTTATTATAAATGTGGTAGAATTCATGACACTTTGACCACCAGAGGGAGTCTGCAGTTTTCATTTTCTATTTGAAGAGCTGAAGCTTGGCTCTGCTTACGTCAAACACTGTCTCCCCTCTCTAAATATATAGCTTAGCTCCATATTAGGAGGAGCTTCTGGTGACAAAAGGATGATCTTTTTTTATTTTGTTAATTCATCATGTGATGACAGAAAACCATATCTTTCTAGGAGAAGCTGCACAAGCCATTCAATGTGTCCAAGATATGATGACCTTAAAGCAGACTCCCTCTGTATCTCCAAGCAGTTCATCATTCTTGAAAGCTGTGACACTTTAAAACATGGCATCAGATACTGGATCTTCATGTTTTTAGGGTGTCACATGTATCTGTGAGAGAGAGCTGTGGCAGAAGCAGTCAGAGAGCACAGAGAGACTGGAGTTTAACAGAGCATGTCCTCCTCTGATTCTGTGGAGACCAACACCATCTGCTTTTAGCCTCTACAAACGCATCTCTGTTTTTCCGCCTCTCGTATTTCTCTCTCCACTGAGAATAGAACACCTGCTAAAGTAACAATCACTGGTCTGGAGCAACCACGTTCAGCACTTCCTGTTTACAGTGTGAGGTCCGGACAGCGGGCGGCACCAAGAGCCCGTCAAGTACAGGTGCCCCCGAGTAAAGAGAACTTGCTTTTCTAAGCACATATACCGTAAGTGGTACCTTCAGTTTGCATAAGCTCAGAAAAAGGGACCAAATCTTACAGAAAAACACACTGTCATCACTAATAACAAATAATTACATTGGAGTCAATTTATAATTGCAGTGACATTTCCATCTGAAAATGTTTTAAAACTGAAATGTCCCACATTAAACCTACCATGCTATATCGATTAAAGTATCTCCTTTCACATATAACTCAAGGTCAAAACGAATGATTGTAGAATTTTTTTATTCAGCAACACCACTGAAAAATGTCAAAATTAAATGTGTTTCAGGACAGAGGAAGGTACTAGGGCTGCAGCTAACGATTATTTTTATTGTCGACTAATCTATCGATTATTTTTTCGATTAGTCGACTAATCTATCTATTATTTTTCGATTAATCTATTTATTATTTTCTTATCAGTTGATGAATTCTTTAGTTAAACTATCAATAAATAATAACAGTAACTTCTGCTATTAATCTTTTATTTTATTCAAACGTTTTCTCATAATTAATACTTTACAAAAATAAATAATAACAACAACAAAGAAAGAAGGAAAGAAAGAAAATAACAATAAATAAAGATAACAAGAAAAGAGAGAAAAAGAAATAACAATAAATAATTAATAAAAAATAAAAATGAAAGAAAGAAAATAATAAATAAAAATAAGAAAAGAGAGAAAAAGAAAAATAATAACAATAAATAAGAAAGAAAGAAAGAAAGAAAGAAAGAAAGAAAGAAAAAGAAAGGAAAATTACAGGGCAGTGATACAATCAATAGAAATGCACATTATGGCTGCATTCATAGTTACTGTTTGGGACTGACAGCAGTTGCTTACAGGTGAGAGACTTGAAATGTTTTATTTATTCAGCAGATTAAAACATCTGCTTGAATACATATCTGGTATGAATGAACAGCTGAAGTCACAACCGCATTCAGGACACTAGACTAGAGCGACAGAATCAAAAAATGGCGTCATAACACCGGTAAGTTTTATCACAGTTGACAGCCCGTTTTTAAATAAATGAGCCCAGTCGAGGCTTGTCCTATCCATCACACAGTTAAACAACTAACAATGACTTTAAATGCTTTGTTAGCGAGTGCAGAGAGCGCGTTTGGCGCGCGCGTCTCAGAGCTCGCGCGATCGCGCCCACGGCACTGACGGCAGCTCCAGTGGATCTTAAGATGAACGCGAATCATTTCTCTCTGTGAGTGCATTAAACCCGTCATGATTATATAGGCAACTCGATGTCCCGTGCTGTTCCGTTCATTCAGCGCAGCTTTGAATGCGGTTGTGAATCCTGACAATGTAAAGGCGTCAGTTCGGCTATATATATGCGGTTCTGACGGTCGTATAATAATAGAATGCTCTATGAACGCTCTATGAAGTGAAGTGATGTTGCCATACTAGCCTTTACCTTCTGCTCTAGAGTCTTGTTTGTGTTAAACATGGCAGAAAAACAGTCTTAAGTAGGGATAACTGCAGGCTCGCGCAATGGGCGTGGCTAAAGGTGCGACGCATCGACGCACTCCATGCTAATCGACGTATTTTTATAATCGACGTAATCGATGACGTCGACGAATCGCTGCAGCCCTAGAAGGTACTATAACATTGATCTTAATATCATTTAATTATCTATCTATGAAAATGACATTTCAGAAAAAGACATTTAAAATGTTGCTTTTGTTTTCATATGGTTAACACTACTGACATTAAAATGTGAGAATTGTTTTGATGTAAATTATTAAATTGCTCTTATATACATGATTATTAATTTAACCACTTAATTCACTTTGATCTTTGACGTATATACTTTGAACTGAATGACTGTATTGCATTTACTCAACTGTATTATGGAATAATATGCCTATTTTCATGCTTTAAAGAGGTCATCGGATGCCCATTTTGCACAAGTTGATATGATTCTTTAGGGTCTTAATTAAAAGTCAATAACATACTTTGGTTAAAATTTCTCAATGGTAGTGTAAAAACACCTTTTTAAACATGTCAAAATCAGCTCTGTTTTTAGCAAGCATTTTAGTCCATTTTGCTTTAAATGCTAATGAGCTCTGCTGACCCCGCCCCTCTCTTCTGTGGAGTGGTGAGCAGACTGTAAACTTCAGCCAGGAAACTGGCTAACTAGCACATTATTAGGAAAGGCGATTTGCAAAGATTCATAAAAACCCCTTATACTCACTTCTTCTGTAGGTGAGGCTGGATCACGAATGATTCGTGCGAACATAGATGCATTTAGGCAGATCAGGATCGGTTCATTCCTTTCAAAACGAAAGTAACAATCCTCTGTGTCTTCAGTGGCTCAGATATCAGGAGTAACTGACGACTGCTATATTCATTATTACATCCAACAACTAAACACTTTAATCACTTAATCAGAGACATTCTTGTCTTCCCCTGCACCGGAGTCGATACAATGGCGGACAGCTCTCAGCTCGCTCAGGGCGGGTCTAAGGTAAGACGGCCTTGTCAATCAACTATCGTGGGAGCGGTTTTGTGCAGAGCTATTTCATTCTGACAGGAATCTCAGAACAGCCTGATTTGAGAAAGGGGATTCTAAAATAGGGATTTAAAAAAAAAAACACTGGGTGGATTTTTATCATAGGATGGATCTGTACACACACTTCCAACACACATTTATGTTCAAACAACTTGAAAAGAGAATTTTGCATCCGATGACCCCTTTAAGAGTCCTACCTAAAATAACTAATAAGTGTAAATTAAAATTATATACACTTCCCCCAAGTTACAACTGGTATAAAGCAAATGTAGTTTTCTATAGGAACTGTGTACATTACAGTTGTTGTCATCTAAAAGTTAGTGACAACAGACTTTTGAACTGACTTTTTCCTATTTTTTTTTTCCAATTAAAAAGTATATTAATTACTGAAAGATTAAAAAAAACAACTGTGGCTAGAGGGATTCCTATGAGACTCAGAAAACAGAAACGACCCCATTTATTTTTGTCACATTCCTGGTTATATTAAGCACAATTAACAAGAAGTTTTTTTTTCTTTTTCTTTTTTTTCTTCTTCTTCTTTCCTTTTTGGCTCCAGACTACTAGTTAATGTTGGATAACCAATGGATAACCAAACTTTTTTCCTTGTTCAACATCCTGTTCCACATAGATATGTTACATCAGAGTAAAATGTCTTGTGAATGCTTCTGAAGTGGTAATGCATGCCAGTTCCCTTTAGAGGGGTCACATGCTGATAAAAATCACTCCAAATTTCCTCATTCCATTTAAAAGTCTGCGTCTTGACTGGCATAATGTTGACGTCATAGCTGTGCTTGTTGTTTGGTTCCTCTCAGTGGGTATCAGTAGTAAAAAGAGCGGGTTTGCATCTTTGTAGCCTTGAGGTAATCCCCCTCCTCTTTATGGTGGGGGTGCAGGAGACACACAATTCAGCCCACGCTCTTGATCTACCCTCGCTCTCCTCTGTCCAATCAGGCAGTGCTGAAGGAAAAGAGGCTCACTGTGGCTATGGGCTACTGCCTCTGTTGATATGAATAAGTGAATAGATACGACGCTCTGATCTCACTTTCAAACAGAATTCCAGATGCTTAGTGAAAGAGTTATGATCCGAAAGTGAGAGAGACGTATAAAAACACATTAGTCATGGTACTTTGGAGAATTCAAAGAGAAATCTGCCGTCCATGAGGAGAGTTTTTCTAATTCCAAATAAGGGGACCTTTCATGGTACCACAAGGAAAACCGTTTGACATTTGGTGCTGATTAAAAGGCATCTTTCCCAAGACCAGCCCTATTAAAAACTAAATCCTAACTCTATATTAAAGTTATGCCATTGAATTTAACAAGGAAAGTGACTTCGGGTCAGCGACATTTAACATAAAAACTATATTTTACATGTTCTGGAAAAAATGTTGGTGGTATTTTAGCAAAAGTCACCACCACAATGCTGCGGTGTTGCAGGTGGTTTTAAGGCGTTGCTAAATAATTGAAACTGTAATTGATTTTTTAGTGTAGCATTTACAATTACATATTCTTAATTAATATTTCTGTCTAATGTCCAGTTAAAATATGTGAAAAATTAAAATAATATGAATGTAACTGAGAAGCAACCCTGCACAATATATTAAAGTTTTAGTTGACCCAAAAATGAAAATTCTGTCATTAATTACTCACCCTCATGTCGTTCCAAACCCATAAGGACTTTTGTTCATCTTCAGAACACAAATTACGGTATTTTTGATGATTTTAATCAAAAGCTTTATGAAGCTACGAGAATACTTTGTGTGTGCAAAGAAAACAAAAATAATGACTTTATTCAGTTTCTTCTCTTCCGTGTCAGTTTTCGTTCATGACACTACCACGACACAAAAAAAAGTATTCTCATAGCCTCATAACATTAAGGATGAACCACTGATGTCACACGGACTATTTTAACAATGTCCTTACTAACCTTCTGGGCCTTTAACATGTCAGTTATGTTGCTGTCTGTACAGGGTCAGAATTTCAGAAAGCTCTCGGATTTCATCAAAAATATCTTCATTTGTGTTCCGAAGATGAACAAAAGTCTTACGGGTTTGGAATGACATGAGGGTGAGTAATTAATGACACAATTTTCATTTCTGGGTCAACTATCCATTTAAGACTTAAGAAAATGTATCTTCACAGAATATACCTTCAATACAAGATTAATTTATTGATTCATAAGTGTATTTTGTTTTACTGTACTGGCAGACCTTTTCCATTTATATTCCGCATCAAGTTCACAAAAAAAAAAAAAAAAAAATTACACTTAAAGATACAATTTATGAAAACAAGTCTTATTTTTTTCTTATGCAATGCTGCCTCTTTTAAAAATTCATGTGCTCTACACATTGAGCCTTTGTGCTCAAATTCACATGGTCACATTTCCTTTCTTTAATATAAAGAATAAAGAATAAATGGTCAAAAGACCAAGTGGTAAAAATGGTAAAAAAGGCCAAGTATAAAAGTATAAAAGACAATACAGCAAATAAAATTCCCTTTACAAGATAAAATTAGACAAGTGAAAAGCAATTAACAACCAGGTTTATGTTGAGTTTAATACACTGTGTCCATTAAGAGAGTGACCCACTTTGCAGACGGCAGTGGAGAGGATAACACAGGTAAAGCACCAGAGCTAAAGGTTGTCCTCCTCTGAGGTTGAGCACTCTATTTGTGTAAAGTGTAGCGTGGGGAAAGAAAAGAGTGCTCTCCTGAGCGCTCTAAAAGCTGCCTGCTGCCTTGCTCTCATTTGCTCCCTCTCGCTCGCTCGCTGTCTCCCTCCCTTTTTCTCTGGTCTGACGCAGGAGGTATGAGGGGCTCCGTGTCTAGCGTCAGCACAAACACTGCAGACAGAGCCAGCGCAGTCAGACAGCCCACACCTTCAGCTCCTACAACCTCACACTGACATCATTCTCTGTTCCTCACTTCTCAGTGGGTCCCTGCTTTTCTTATTTAAAGTCACTGGTTTTACTGTGAATGATTCATTGGTGCACGTTATTCCAAGAAAGACTTTCGTTCTCTTTCATAGGTTCACTCAACGCTGCGTAGCTTACGCAATGGGAACACCCCCAGGTGTGACGATTGTCTGAAGCCCTTATAGAATCACGC